>JAHRHZ010000266.1:20898625-20927371 GCA_024137785.1 Ginglymostoma cirratum
CCGAAACGTCAAGTTTTCCTGCTCCTATGATGCTGCTTGACCTAATTGTTTACTACTATTTTGTTTCCTGTAAGCCAAGTTCGTATCCATGCTCTCACTGGCCCTTGTTCTATCAGCTGTAATTTTGATAATGTGGCACTTCATCAAATGCCTTTTGGAAGTCCATTTTCCAGTCACCTCCCCTTGCCCTTCCATGGCATTGCCATCTCTGAATTCCTCACTGTCTCTATCCTTTGGGTTATCATTGATCAGAAACTGAACTTGGCTAGCCATCTAAATTTTGTGGTTACAACAGCAGATCAGAGGCTGGAAATAATGTGACAAGTAATTCATCTGTCTCCTTGAAACCTGTTGTCCCACTGCAAGGTACATGTCAGAACTGTAATGGAATCTTCTCCATAAGCACAGCTTCAAGAGCACATAAGAAATTTGACAATTCGAGATAATGCAGCCTACGTGAAAGACGCCGCGTCCACCTTCTTCAACATTCACTCCCTCCACCACTGAAGCATAGTGGCAATCTACAATCCAAAAGATGAACTGCTGCAATTCACCATGGCTTTTTTGATAGCACATTCCATACCTGCGTCCATTACAGCCTAGAAGACCAAGGGCAGCCAATACATGGGTGCACCACCACTTGCAAGGTTCTTCCCAAGCTGAATACTGCCCTGACTTGCACTATATTGCCATTACGTCAGTGTAGCTGCATCAAAATCCTGAAACTGTCTTCCTAACAGCACAGTGTTAGGTGTACTTCCGCTGAATTTCAGTGATTCAAAAGGATGCTCGCCACAACCTTCCCAAGGGATGTTTCTACCAACGGCATTGCCCAAGTTAACTTTAAAATAGCCTTCACTCAATAGCATCACATTCCCCTGGTACCACCACTATTTTAAGGAAGATTGAAAGATCACTGCCAGTGCTTCAGCAATTTCCATACTTGCTTCTCACCATGTCTTTTAATATATCTCATCTGAGCATGGTGATTGATGGCATTTGGGAGTCTGGATTGTGGACAATATTTCTTCTTCCAATCTGAAAGCATTGTTTGCTCTATTACTGATTTTAAATTTTAACCAGTAGTTCGCATTACCAACTTCATGTCATCCACTGGATACCGACACGCAGTAACTAGACCTGGATGTACAGTGCCACTCATATTGCTTTCTGTGGTAGCTGGCAAAGGAGAAGTAATGTTTGTATATTAGTTTACATGGTGATGACTAGAGTACTAAAAACTACTAGGCTGTTTTGTCACAAGTGGATATTTTAAAGTTGGGATTTTAAGCACTTTGAAAGAAATGTTTAGCCTTGTTTTACATCAAAATTAATGAGGCCAGGTACTAATTTATAAAATACTGCATGCATTTATATTTTTTTCCAAACTGTTGCATTTGTGTTTTGACAACAAAAGTATTCCCACCTTTATTCTTCAGATGCTCCAGGAGTAGGTCGCAACACCGATCTCCTTCAAGACACAAAGATAGGCGTGATTCTAAGAGTCCTCTTACAAAGCGTTCACGGTCAAAAGACAGGCATCGATCAAAAAGTTGTTCCCCATCAAGGTAAATTTCTGTTATAGCTTAAAATTTAAGGAACCAAATATCAACCTGCCCTTTGCAGTCTCATTTTTTTATATACTTCTGGATTTGGTGCCAACACAACACCTAACAAATGAAAATATCCATAGACTGCCAGCAAGAGCATCTCAGTAAGCATGAGATGCTGAAACTTTGCTTCTGTCTCGCAACTAAATACCGCTGTCACCAAATTTCTGATGTAATTTTTCAGTCAGTTCTACTTGACTTCTCCTGAAGAATGTGAACTCGTGTCAAATGTGTGCTGATGAATTTTAAAGATCTTTACGTAGTTGTGTTTGTCACTAGCAGTTCATAACTAAGCTACTGCCAAAACAAAATTGTTGCACCTATCAGAGCTGCAATGTTGATGCTCTCCATCTTTCGAAATGCTGATATTTCACTTTTCTTCGCTCAAAATGGTTTTGCTGCCTGAGTACTTTTGTTGCAGAATGCCGTTTGTTCTTTATATTTAATGACGGTGGCCATTTTAAGTACTGTGTCACTTTTCCACTATGTTATGGCTTGTTTGGAGGATATTATGGGGATGTTGTCCCATTGACAACTTGTGATGCTATTTGCCAGTCTTATGAATAATTTCCATCTGTTCCCTTATCACAGGATAGGCAGCCTTCTGTCCCTTAATTTTAATTGCTCCACATTACTGGGAAAGAAGCAAGAAGGCTCACGGTTAATCTATAAGAAATGTATATTCCATTTGTTTCTTCCAATGGAACAGTCCCTTGATTAGTTCCATGTAAAGCATGTTGCTTAACTGCAGCATAGT
The DNA here is from genome assembly GCA_024137785.1 of Ginglymostoma cirratum. Classification (NCBI taxonomy): domain Eukaryota; kingdom Metazoa; phylum Chordata; class Chondrichthyes; order Orectolobiformes; family Ginglymostomatidae; genus Ginglymostoma; species Ginglymostoma cirratum. The sequence goes on from JAHRHZ010000266.1 coordinate 20,900,993, forward strand.
TTTCTGCTGCCATTCCAGGAATGACACAGAGACACAGTACCACAACCTCCTTTACAGGGAATGGAACATTCAATATAAAGAATATCAATGTACAAATTAGTTTTTGCACAAGTTAATAATTAGAAACTTAACAAAATACATGAACAGTTATACAAATAAAATCCTTTACTTACTACCTACATAAAATTATGTGGCACAAATGTCACTTGCCACTTTTCAGCCCAAGCCCTGGATATTGTCCAGGTGTCGCTGCATTTAAACATGGATTGCTTCAGTACGTGAGGAGTCGCGAATGATGCTAAACATTGTGCAATCAACAGAAAATATTCCCACTTCTGGCCTTATGGTGGAGGGAAACTAGTAATGAAATAGCTGAAGATGTTTTGCCCTAGATACTACTAACCCGAGGAACAAACAGGCTTGTGTAACATCGTGGTATGTCCCTACTTGTGAGCCACGAGGTCTGGGTTCATCTGCTTTCTCCAGAGATGTGTAAAAACATCTCTCAACAGGTTGCTCAGTAAAAATATCTACCCTGAGGAACTCTGATGTCCTGGAGGTGCAATGGCTAATTTCCAACAACCACAACCATCTTCCTGTGTGCTATGTATGATTCCAACTAGCAGATAGTTTTCATCTGATTCCCATTGACTCCAGTTTTGCGAGGGCTCCTCATTGCCGCACTCAGTCAAATGCTGCCTCAATGGCAAGGGCAGTAACTTTCACCTCTGGAATTCAACTCTTTTGTCCATATTAGTCACAGCACCACTACTGTTGCTCAGATTAGAATGGTCTGATTATTTATTGACTGGATAAATTCACTGAACCATTGTAGGAACTTTTGGCTCCCAAAAAGATACAAAAATCACAATTAAAGAATGCTTTGCAGGCAGCTTTGAAAGAAACTGTGGCCCTACGAATAAAACAGTCAGCAACGTCTTGAATGATTACAAAGTTACAGTTTTTTGATAGCAAATTGAGAGGATAATGGAGTTTGGACATTACAAGCCTAGATTTTCATCTTTGAGCTATGTAGCTGGGTTTGGGAAATTGTCAGCTTCACTCACCTGCCTCACAAGAAGATGACCCTGGCAACTGATTTTCACTGAGGGTGCAGGCTGTAGTCAGACCAGCCACCCAATAATGAGTTCTGAGGAAGGGTCAACGGACCCGAAACGTTAACTCTGTTTTCTCCTTCACAGATGCTGCCCGACCTGCTGAGCTTTTCCAGCAACTTTGTTTTTGCACCCAGTAATGAGGTTCGAAGTAATCAGAGACTGATGGGGATTGAGACATGCTGTTTTAAAGACTTGCCTTGTTACTGTGGGACTTTGTCCTGTTTATAACAATAAAAATGTCAGGTCCTCTGACATCACAGCCCCACACAACACCCGTGCCCCATCCATGCCAGGATGTGACTGTTCCCCATTGCCATGTAATAATGCCAATCTGTGCCTCTCTTTCCAGCCCCGTGGCCCATAGACGAATTTATTGCACTTCTATGTCCATTTCCCTGCTGAACACTGTATAGAAGCAATGAACTCTATAGTGATAGTGCACTTATAAAAGAAGCTTTAAAATCTAATCATTAACTATTGGTTTCATTTAATGCAAGCAAGTAAAAGTATCAGTCATTCTTGCCCTTTAAAGTATCAGTAGCAAGAACTGAAATAACTTGAAATCTCTTAACCCTGTATCAAAACTATTATACAACTAATAGAAGAGATTGGAGAAGCAGAGTTGTCAATTGAACAATGTTTTCCTGGGGGATCAAGTGTTTCAACAGTCTAATGAATTTCTATGCTCTTAGCTAAGCTTCAAAGTGCATTCTACTTCTAACAACTGATTCCCTGTGACACCAAAATTTTGTCTGTCCCAACCTTAAATGTATTCAGAAGTGGGCTTTCTACAACCCTCTGTGTCGACCAATTCCATGAATTCATAATCCTTTAAGTGAAATAACTTTTTTCTTATTTCAGTCTGAAATGATCAGATCCTTACCCAAAGGCTGTGCACCCACCTTTTAGATTCCCTGGGAATATGGGAGACAATCTCTCAAGCACCTTCAGAATTGTGCAGTTCTCAATGAGATTTTCTCATCTTCATTTGAATTCCAGAGAATAGAGACCTGATTTATTCTACCTGTTATCATAGGGCAATACCCTCATCCCAAGAACCAATTTAGTGAACTTGTGCTGTACCACCTCCAACAAGCATATTCTCTTTCTGTCTACTGATTTACTCTTGCTTCTAATTTATTTTTCATGCAATTTTGTGAATGTAAAGACCAAAACTACATACAGCACTTCAGATGTGGTCTCACCAAAACCCTGTACAAATTCACATTCCCATTTCCCATTTTAATCCCTTGCAATAAAAGCTAACATGCCGGTTGCTGCCTTAATTGCTTGTTGCACCTGCATGCTGATTTTCTACATTCCTTGAATTAACATGACTAAGTTGCTTTGAACATCCACATATCCAAGTTTCATACTTCTTAAAAATACTGTTCATATTTTGTTTTTTAAATTTAACCCATTTTTCTAATCAACCTGTTCAACGACAGTATTACACATCTCTGCAGCAGGCGGGACTTGAACTCGGGCCTCCTGGTTCAGGGGTAGAGACACTGCCACTGCATCACCAGACACTTCCCTACCTTATACGTTATCTGCCAGTTTGTTTCCCACTAACGTAAACTGTTCATATCTCTTTGAGGCTTGCCTGTACCCTCTCTACAGCCTACCTTTCCACTAGCTTTGTATCCCTGGCACACAGAAAATGACTTGGACTAATTTAGGAAAATGTTTATGTGATGCCCTAAAGCACTCAAGCATTCTCCAGGAGCCAACTAATTTACTAATCTCCTTTAGTCTCTCGGTAGTTCACAGATGACCTGTTAGAACTTGAATTGCCCTCTTTGTCAGGAAATTGCCTACCTCCCTTTTTTAAGACTGTAGGTAATGCACACTCACCACGATGGCAATTTGTTCCAGAAATTGCAGACTTTCCAGCGAAAACAAGCACATCCTATTGTCTAACCTAACTCTGCATATCTGTTTTCTAACTATGCATCTGAGGCCTTTCAATTCTATTCATTTTAAATAAACTGTCCACTTTTCAGAAATCTACTCACTACTTCATTTTAAGTATCATAATCAAGCATCCAACATGTCTACATTTCTGTAATTAAATTATCCCTAATAGAACTCATTTGACCTAACTTGCTTATCATCCCATAGAAATCTACAGATTCTCCATCTCAATACACCATGGTGATTCCAAACTTTTACTACCATAGGTGCTTGCTGCTTTAGTCCTGCAGTTGTATTTTGCTAATTTGTATCTAAACCCCTTTGTGTTCCAATTTTAAAAGGCATGTCAAATTAATTTTCAGGTTAATCTTTTCAATTCCGTCTTTTACTGCTTTACAAGCTCATCTCTAACTTGCTTTCTTTCTCAACTGAAGAGTTTAATTTTTTCTACCCACGAAGTTACAACATCAAATTGCTGCTTTCTATGCATTTCTTCTAGGATTCAAGGACTAATTTGCTTTTGTCCCTCAGTAACTAGAATAGAATGTGTACAATATTAGTTGGAAGTAAAGCATTATAGAACTTCTTCATAGCCTAGACTTACCAGCCTATTACTATGATAGGTGAATAGAAATTCACTTAATTTCTAAATTAGAAAGGGTTTGTGATTTTCTTAGGTATTTTGTAGCTCTCAAATGAAATTAAGTTTCCTTGTTTATATCACTGCATTGTAGAAGTAATTAGTTGTGTGAAATGCTTTGAGATGTTTAAATAACCTAATGAAGGACTCTATAAGTGCACATATTAGAAGGCAAAAGCTGCCACCGTAATTTGACACCTGCAAAACCAAGATAGATTAATATGAAATGTTATCGTACCTTTGTAAATCTTGTGAGACGGAAGGTTAAATAGTTCAGCAAAAATTAACATGATTTAAAAGTGAAGTTCCGACCCGCAGTAAAGTACTTTAGAATGTGTATCTTTAGAGTAAATGTACATATTAAATGGGTCTTGCTCAAAATGTATGTTTGTTCCTGAGAGTTACAAATTCCTTGTTCACTATTAGAGAAAAGACAACAGAAAGTGACAGCAAAGGGAAAGAAGAAAGCAAAGATGGAGACGGGGATTCTGAGAAGAAGAAAGAAAAGAAGTCTAACACTCCCCCAGGAAGAAATAGCTCATCTAGGAAATCTCGGAGTTCAAGCAGGTAGGCTCCCAGATAAACTAAGGCTTCTACTTGAGCTCAGAAAATCATATATGTATTCATTTATATTTAGGGTGGTCTTCAGTTTGATGACCTAATGATTTTTTACAAAACAAAAGAACTGAATTTCCCTGGAAAAGATTTGTGAACACTTCAACCAAAGTGATCACAGGTAATTTTTCACACACAAGGTAGCTTGCCACTGCTTGAAATCTACTTTGAGATGTTGAATAGGATAATGATGAGGTGTTTAAAGGATGACAGTTTTAAAAATAGAAAAGTCATCTGTTCAAGCTAAGATGCATCTGAGTTTGCAAAGTAAAGGTAGAATTGCGCGGGCTCTTGCCATAATCATCTATTTCTTTGTAGATGATAAGGTGATGCAAGAAGTAATGCATTTGTAAAAAGAGGAGGTAGGGAAGACTTCTTTAGGTAATATAATCAGTACAGATTTAATTGACACTTGGAAAATTATGGATTAATAGATAGAAGTAACCTTGGATTTATTAGGGGCAAATTGTTTTCAACTACTAACTTGATTTTATTTTGGGAAATAACAAATAGGATTGTTGATGATCATGTGATTGTGTATATGAATTTCCATTTGATAAATAGAATTGAATTGGGATTAAAGTAGCAACTGCTGCATCAATACACAATCTGGCAAGGGACAGAAAGCAATGAGCAGTGATGAATGCTTGCCTTCCAACTGAAAGAAGGTATGGTGCAGTTTCCTCCAGTGTTTTAAATTAAGACTGCTTCTCTTTTGGAGATTGCAAATATCGGCATTTGGGTACCAGGAAATAATTTTAAAGTTTGTACTTGACACAAACTTATACTAAATTTTGAGGACCAGAGTAACTGTTCAGGGGAACTTGAGTCAACAAAATGGGCAGGCGTATAACAAATGAAATTTAATGCAGACAATTACAAAGTGATATGTTTTGATCAGAAGAATGAGGATTGCAATACTAGCTAAATAGAACATTTTAAAAGGGGTGTAGGGATAGAAATGGACTGTAACGCTTCAAGAAGGTGGCTCGCTACAAGCCAAATGAACAATGAGCAGCAAATATTGGCAATTCTAGCAATCATCACATGAAATAATTTTGAAAAAAAAGGAGAGACTTTGCAATGACTGTGTCTAAATCTGTGAAGATGGCAGGACATGAAGCTCAACATTAACCAGGACATAGCCAATTTAATTAGCACTCTTACCTATTGCCTTAAATAAACACTCACTCTGTCATCAGCACAAAGTGGTGGAAGTCTGTCTTGTTTGTAAGATGCACTGCAGCAATTCACCAAACCTCTTTGACAGCACCTTCCAAACTTGCAGTGTCTACCACCAAGAAGAACAAGAGCATGAGGCACATGGAAACACTGCCACCTGCAAGTTCTCTAACAGGTTACTTTACCATCTTGATTCTGAAGAAGTCATAATGAACTCAAAACATCAACTTTGTTACTCTCTGAAATAAAACAAGAACCACTTCTAGCCACAAAAACAAAGTTGCTGGAAAAGCTCAGCAGGCCTGGCAGCATCTGTGAAGGAAAAAAGAGTTAACATTTCAGGTCTGGTGACCCTTCCTCAGAACTTTTTTCCTTCACAGATACTGCCAGACCTGCTGAGCTTTTCCAGCAACTTTGTTTTTGTTCCTGATTTCCAGCATCCAGTTCTTTTGGTTTTTATTTAACCAATTCTAGCCACTCCACTCCCGAAGAACTCATGTACCAATTGAAATTAATTGTTTTTGTTCTCAGGATTTTCATTGATCAGGTACATGTGCCGCCGTTTGGATCCCAAATCTAAACTTGGACTTGGGAGTATTATTGCACAAGTTCACACATCACTCATGGGGAAGTTTTTTTTTAAACCAATATTCAACTAGATTACTAGAAGTACTGTAGTGCACTTCAAAAGAAGGTCCACCTATGGGAGAGCATAAAACTGACATAACTATTTGTAGACCACAGAAAAGCTGCTATGGCAATTGTGGAAAGTGTGTTTCGAATATTCTAGCTTTGTTTGAGAAAACTAAAGTGAAAGAGACAGAAGGCAGTTGATGGTTTAAAAGTTTGATCAGTTCTGAAATTTTAAACATTGGCCAAAGTGTGCAGTGGGTGTACTTGTTCAGCTGATTACTGGCATTCTGTGTAATTTTTGCTGGATCTCAATGAGCTAGAGGTATAGTCTACATTACCTAAGTACCTGACCTACTTCCATCTTTTTAACGTCACCAGTTTTTGCCTCTGTTCATTCAATTCTGAATACATCATCCACACAGTTGTCACCTCCAGACTATTATTGTAGAACCCTGCATTGGCCAATTAGTGCTGTTTTTAATATTTTACTGCACCTGAGTGATTGATTAGTTATTCTGTTTTTGGTAGTGTTGCGTAAGGAAGAAATCCCTTGTTTTCTTTGAATGGTGCTTCAAATATTTAACTGGTAGATGTCTAACTTAAAGGACCACATCTCTAAAAGTGTGGCACTACTTCAGTAATGCACTGGAATTTCAGCTAACTGTATGCAGTCAAGTCTTCCACATCTTTCTGGCCCAGGTGATGCTGCCACTAGGATTGTTTATTGTCCCTTGTTATGAATATGTTGCAAAATTATACAAATTATGTTTACAGAGAAAAATATCGCAAAAAAAGCAGGAGTTTATCCAGAAAAAGATCCAAATCACCGAGGAGGCGGTCCCGGTCGCCGAGGAGGCGGTCCCGGTCGCCGAGGAGGCGGTCCCGGTCGCCGAGGAGGCGGTCCCGGTCGCCGAGGAGGCGGTCCCGGTCACCGAGGAGGCGTTCCCGTACGCCAAGGAGGCGGTCCCGGTCACTAAGGAGACGGTCCCGGTCGCCGAGGAGGCGGTCCCGGTCACCGAGGAGAAGGTCCAGGTCGCCGAGGAGAAGGTCCAGATCACCAAGAAGGAGATCAAGATCGCCACGAAGGCGACCCAGGACGCCAAAAAGAAAGTTGTCCAAATCTCCATCTCCAAAAAGGTGACTTTACACATATTCTAATATGTAACATGAGCAAAATTGTTTGTTTCTAACATAATATAGCTAATATAAATGATATGAATGAGGGACAACTTCATGGAAATGTAGATGATTCTCAGAGGGACTTAACAGGTTAGATGTGAAAATGTTGGCAGAGTCTAGGACCAAAGGACATAAATTGCAGAATAAGATGTCACCCTCCTAAGTCAGAGATGAGGAGGAATTTCTTTTCTTGGAGGGTACTGAATTTGATTAATTCTTTACCACAGAGGGCTGTAGATTCTGGGTCGTTAAGTTTATTCAGGGCTGAGATAAACATTTTTAATCAGTAAGGGAAACAAGGGTTATGGAGAAAAGGGCGGGACAGTGAAGTTGAGGATTGTCAGATCAGACATGATCTCATTACATTATGGAACAGACCCAATGGGCTGAATGTTCTACTTCTGCTACATGTTATGGCCTTATAGTACATGTTTCTTTAATAACGATTAGCTTTAAGCTGCACACTTAAGCTTTGAACTGTCATAATCCTGTTCTATGAAATTTTTCCTATTGTTCTTCATCTGGCCTGTACTTTTATGTGTCCTCAATACACTGTTCATACCTATTCATTCGTCTGCTTAATTGTTCTCCAGTTGTTGCTTTGCCTTTTGTCTTTTCTTCTTCCCACTTCAGTCAAATTCTTTGGGACACCTGGCTTGCGGTATGTAGTATATTGCCAGACTGTTCTTTGTGCTTTGTTTGATGAGGATGCATGGCAGCTTAAGTCTGGTTCAGTTCACCTACAGACTCTCATTTACAATATATGGCTCCTACCCAACTGCCAATGGTAATAACATGGTAGCTGGTTGGAGCAGGAACCTTAAAGAAAAAGTTAACACTAACTGAGCTCAGCCTCTTCAGGCCCTCGATCTTCTGTAGTTCTAGCTTTTGCTGGCAGCTTTAGAATTTGACCTTGCAGCTACTAAAATCTGGAAATTAATCAGCAAATTACAAATGGTGCCAAGCCACCATTTTGTTCCTGCCATTTAGGTCGGACTGTTGACTCTAAACTGAAGCTCTCATTAGACCTTAGACCAGCATATAAAATGTTTGTCATTTATTATTCTGTCCTCTTGTAGCGTAGGGTGACTGTCTGACTTTATTGTGTTATTTTTTTAAATGGAGTATTTGTACAATGGAGATAACATTCTGTTTCATAATGCTGCTACAGAGATTTTGTCATACAGTGTTGTGCGATCACTTCTAAGTCTGATGATCTTAAGAGCATGAATGACTTTTCCTGCCATCATTTTTGAAGTAGCATGTGGTGATCTGACTGCTCTTTTGTTCTCCTTGTGTTCTGAAACATATTCTGCTCATCATTTCCCATCAGCGTAGTTGAGGTTGCAAGCACGCTATTATTATGCAAATGAAAACCTATTAAATTATTCTTCATTACAAAATTATATTGTTATTGTAAGTGTTAGGCACATTTTTTTCATATACATCATTTTAGAATCACTGTCGAACATGGATTACTGTGATATATGGAATATGTTGGGTTTGAGCAGACATAATTGGGGAGCTGCTTAACTCAGTTCGCTAAGTGGCTGGTTTGTGATGCACTATGATGCTTGGGCTCACTTCCTGTACCAGCTGATGTCAGCGTAACCTCAATTCCCCCCCCCGGCCTTGCCTTAGGTGTGGTGACTCTGTGGTTAAACTCCCTACCAATTGGGGCAGCACGATGGCTCAGTGGTTAGCATTGCTGCCTCACAACACCAGGAACCTAGGTTTAATTCTAGCCTTGGGAAAGCCTTGTGTGGAGTTTGCACATTCTCCCTGTATCTGCATTCGTTTCCTCCGGGTGCTCCGGTTTCCTTCCAAAGATGTGCAGGTTAGGTGAATTGGCCATGCTAAATCGCCCAAAGTGTCCAGGCTATGCAGGCTAGGTGGATTAACCATGGGAAATACAAGGTTACAGGGGTGAGTTGAGGGGCGGGTCTGGGTGGTGTGCTCTTTGGAGGATCGGTGCAGACTTGATGGGCTGCTTCCACGCTATAGGGTTCTATGATTCATCTCTGTCTAGGGTGACATCTGCATTTTGGTCCTCTGGGACTATGGCAACTTAAACTTCACAGTTTACCAGTTGATATTTTTCTCCCTAGAGATGACTAAATTTAGCATGTACTTTATATACAAAGAATGTTACAAGGGGAATTGGTGAGTACCATTAAATTTGGCTCCTCAATTTGATTTAGCAGAACTGCCTTAAGATGTTAGCAGATAATACACTTAGCCCTCTTGAGGTAATATATTCATGTGGATTTCCAGTTGGCTAACAGAAGAAAAATTAGGAATAAATGGGTAACGTTTTGTACGCTATAACTAGTGTATTCCACAATGATCAATGGTTGTGATTAATTAATTACAAACGCTTTATTATGATCCCCATTTAGGTGAGGACTTTAATAAATTCTTTCCCCAGTGACCACCTCAAAGAATCATGTGATGAAATTTTTACGTTTCAAGACATTTACTGTAACAAACAAAGTAAAATCAACATCATGGAAGCATTTTTAGTGGGCACCTATTACAGTGTATTACAAAATAGGTCTACGCCACTATCCCAACCCCACCTAGTGAAAAGTGAAATCCCTGTGTTTCTCCATTATTCTGCACTCTCCATCGATGTTGTCTTAAATTTTAATTGTCTCCTTGTAGCAAGATTTTTGATTGGCGATTCTACCCACTAACATTTCACATTCCTTCTTTCTTCTTATGTGAATTCCACCTTCGCCAGCTGTTTGTTTGGTGGTTAACCCATACCATATGATGCGCCTACCTCCACCGGTCTTATTGACGGTGAAAATCTACAAGTCCCCAGCATCAGAATCAGCTGCTTCCTCGTTTTCTGTCAATGTGTTAACTTACTTAAGGTCAGGTGAAAACGTGTGACTTCGGATCTTGTCACATGGGTCTGTTGTCATATTGAATTCAATGCATCTTCACACCATTCAATCCCATAACCACCAAACAAATAAAAATTTCAGGAAGTTCTGTTTACCTCAAACAAAACAGTTTAGAAACAGTCTTAATGGTGATAGCACTATATCAGTAATATAAATGAGGCGACCAAATATAGCATATTGAAGTTTGGTGGCAAGGAAAATTTGCTTGGTAAAATAAGCTGTTAGGAGAATGCAAAATATGTTGCAGAGAGTTACAGACAAGTGAGTGAACATGAGAACTAGAGCAGGTGTAGGCAATTCAACCCTTGAACGTAGAACAGAACAGCACTGGAACAGGCCCTTTGGCTCATCATGTCTGTGCTGACCATGATGCCTCTCGAGACAAATCCTATCTGTCTACACATGGTCCGTATTCCCCTCGTCCCTGCCTGTTCATCTGTCCATATAAGTTTCTCTTAAATGTGGCTATCATTTCTGCTTTTACCCAACCTCCCCTGGCAGTGCATTCTCAGCACATACCACCTTCTGTGTAAAAACAAAACTTTGCGCGCACACATCCATTAAACTTCTCCCCTCTCACCTTAAACCTACACCCCCTTGTATTTGACATTTCCACCCTGGGAAAAAGACTCTGACTATCCGCCCTGTCCATGCCTGTCATAATTTTATATTTGTCTAACGGGTCGCTCCTCAGCCTCTGACATTCCAGCAAGAATGATCCATGTTTGTCCATCCACTCCTTATAGCTAATACTGTCCAATCCTGGCAAACCTGTTGCGCCTTCAAGGCCTCCACATCCTTTCTATAGTATGGTGATCAGAACTGCACACAATTCTTCAAATGTGTCCAAACTGAAGTTTTATACGGCTGCATCAGGATTTACCAATTTGTATAATTAGTGCCAAACCAATGAACACAGGTATAACATACATCTTTTCACTTATGCTGCCACTTTCAGGGAGCTATGAACTTACATCACAAATCCCTCTGTATATCAGTGAGTCTAAGGGTCATGCCATTTGCTGTATGCTTTCCTCTTGCATTTGACCTCCCAAAATGCATCACCTCATACTTCAGTCATTTCTCCACCCAACTTTTCAACTGATCTGTAGCCTGTTGTATCCTTTGACAAGCTTCTTCACTATCTACAACCCTACAAAATTTCATGTCATCTGCATATCAGACGACTTATATTTTCATCCAAATCATAACATGTTCAGAGGTCCCAGCACTGATCCTTGTGGAACACCACTAGTGTCCCACCACTGACCTCCAGGCAGAAAAACACTCTTCCACAACTACCCTCTGTCCTGTATAGCCAAGCAATTTTGGATCCAACATGCAAATTCACTGTGAATCCCATGTGATGTAATCTCCTGGACCAGCCTATCATGAGGAGCTTTACTAAAGCATTTGACAAGGTTGATGTAGACCATATCCACTGCCCTACCCTCATCAATCATCTTCAATTCCTCAAAATGCAGTCACATTTCTAAGAGAAGACTTCCTGCTGATAAAGCCATGCTGACTATCCCTAATAACACCATTCTTTTCCAAATGCAAGTAAAGTGCTATCACTAAGAATCTTCTCCAATAATTTCCCTACTACTGATGTAAGGTCAGTGGCCCATAATGGATTATCCCCATTGCCCTTAAACTAAGGAAAGACATTAGCTATTTTGGGACCTCGCCTGCACCTAAAGAGAATGCGAAGATCTTTGTTAAGGTCCCAGCAATCTCCTCCCTTGCCTCGTTTAGTATCCTGGTATAAATCTTATTAGGCCCTCAGGACTTGACCTGCCTTAACGTTTTTGAAGACACCCAATAGCACCACCTCCTTAATATTGACATGCCCTGGAGTATCAACATACCTCACCCTAATCTTACCATAATCCACATTCTTCTCCTTAGTGAATACTAATGTGAAACGGTCAAATTCCCTCCTTTAACCTTCAGTGGGCCTTGCCTTTCCTAGCTACCTAATGTACATAAAGAAATTGCCTCAGGATTCTCCTTAATCCTACTTTCCAAGAATATTTTATGGCTGCTTTCTACTCTCCTAATTCCTTGTTTAAGTTCTTCTCTGCACCCTTTATATTCAAAGACCTTGTCTGACTTCAGTTTCCTAAACATTATATATGCTTCATTTTTCTTTTTGACTAAACTTTCAATATCTCTTGTCATCTTGGGTTCCTGAATCTTTCCATCCTTATCTTTTGACTCCCACATATCAGAGCCCAATCCAGGTCCCACTTCTCAGGATTTATCAGGTTCATTCCTGCTGCTGCCATTCACCCCAGGTTCCTCCACTCTGCTTCAGCTGCTGTTGCTCCAGCTGAGCTCGAGCCAGGCTCCTTAAGCCTACACCACCATTTAATACACTCATGGCTGATCTCATGTCGACCTCAACTCTGCTTTCCAGCGTGCGCTCAATAGCCCCTTAACTAATTAAAACTAATGAAAAATCAGTCTGTCTCCTCTTAAACTTACTCAATGTCCCAGCATACTCTAGGGAAGTGAATTCCACAGATTTGCAACCCTTTGAGAGAAGTAATTTCTCCTCTGTTCTGTTTCAAATCTGTTACCTCATATCCTAAAGCTGTAATCTTTTGTTTTAGATTGCACCACCTGAAACATCCTTTCTATATTTTTATCAATCCCCTTTTGCGTTCATATACCTCAATTAGATCTTCTGTCATTCTTCTAAGTTCCAGAGTATTGAACTAAACTGCTCTATCTTCATAAGATAAACCTCTCTAAAGTGGAAGGACAAATAGAAAAGCAGATCTTCTTTTAGTGGGACACTGGGAAATGTTGATATTCAACAAAACCTCAATTGTACAAATTGCATAAAATTAATACGTAGGCACAGTAAGCAGTTAGGATGACAAGTGGTCTTGTTAACGCTTTATTGACAGAATTGGGATGTCGGAAACATGGCTGAGGGAGGGACAGGACTGGCAACTGAATGTTCCAAAGTACAGAGGCTATAGGAAAGAGAAGGGGAGATAGCTGTAAGAATAATGGGGTTGTTATAGTAGGGGATTTTGAGTTTCCAAACATAAACTGGGACTACCATAGTGTTAATGGCTTGAATGTGAGGAATTTGTTAAGCGTATTTAAGAAAGTTTCTCAATCAATATGTCGATGGCCCTACTAGTGAAGGGGCAAAACTCAACCTCTTCTTGGGAAAAAGATAGGGCAGGTGAATGAGGTGTTAGTGGGAGAGCACTTTGGGACCAGTGGCCATAATTCGGTCAGTTTTAAAATAGTAATGGAAAAGGATAGGCCTGGTTCACAAGTTAAAGTTCTAAATTAGGGCAAGGCCAGTTTTGATGGTATTAGACAGGAAAGTTGATTGGAGTTGTTTCGTAGGTAAAGACGCATCTGGCAAGTGGAGGACTTTCTAAAATGAGATGACGAGGGTTCTGAGACTGCGTGTTCCTGTTAGTGTGAAGGGCAAAGCTGTAGCAATACTAGATGACTAGAGGTATTGACATTCCGGTCAAGAAAAAGGAGGCATGTGTCAGATATAGACACCTGGGATCAAATGAATCTTTTGAGGAATATAGGTGTGTAGGAGTACATTTAAGAGGGAAATCAGGAGGGCTAAAAGGAGACATGAATAAGCTTTGGAAGATAAGGTTAAGGAGAATCCAAAGGGATTCTACACGTATATTAAGGCAAAAGAGTAACTGGAGATATTAGGTTCCATTAAAAATGAACGAGGCTATCTATGTGTAGAACCGCAGGAGATGGGTTAGATCCTAAAGAAATATTTCACATCCGTTTTTACTGTGGAGAAAGGCATGGAAGCTAGGGAAATAAATAGCGATGTCTTGAAAAGAGTCCACTTTACAGAAGAGGAGGTGCTGGATGCCTTAAAACGCATAAAGGTAGATAAATCACCAAGACCTGATCACATGTATACTAGGACATTATGGGAAGTTAGGGAAGAAATTGCAGGGCCCCTCACATTTATATATTAGTATTAGATATTAGTATCATCGACAGCCACAGATGACGTGCTGGAAGGTTGGAGGGTGACCAGTGTTATGCTGTTATTTAAGAAGCGCTGCAAGGAAAAGCTAGGGAACTACAGACTGGTGACCCTGATGTCGGTAATGGGTACATTGTTGAAGAGGATTCTGAGAGACAGGATCTGCATGCATTTGGAAAGGCAAGGACTGATTAGGGATCCTCAGCTTGCCCTTGTATGTCAGAAATTGTGTCCCAAACTTGATTGAGTATTTGAAGAGGTGAGCAAGAAAATAGATGAAGGCAAAGCTGTAGACGTTGTCTACATGGACTTTTGCAAGACCTTCGACAAGGTTCCACATGGCAGACTGGTTAGTAATGTTAGATCACATGGGATTCCGGGATTGCTAGCCAGTTGCATTCAGAATTGGCTTGATGGTAGAAGACCACCCTCTGTGTGAATAAGTTGTCCCTTGGATCCCTTTTAAATCTTTGCCCTCTCATCTTAAACGTGTGCTATGAACGCCCCCACCTAGGGAAAAGACCAGGGTTCTTCACCGTATCTATGCCCCTCGTGATTTTATAAAATCCACTACAAGATCATCCCTCAGCCTCTTATGCTTCATGCTATGTGACTCTGATTCTCAGAATGAAGTTTTACTGCACTTAGGGCAATGAGGTCGTGTCTTAGAGTATAAGTTTGGTTTCATAGTGTGCAGTATATACTTACCTTGGGCACAGTGTAACAGAGGCTGAATGGACTGTTTCCTGGAAAAAGGGGATTGTTTTACAAAGAGTAATTGGATAAAATATGCAGATACTCCCTAAAATTTGCAAGAATGAGAAGCAATCTCATTGAGCGTATAGAATTCCTTCAGAACCATGTTGCAAAACCACTTAATTTGAAAAAAAGTAGCAGAGTTCTCCTCGATACACGAGCCAATATTTATCCTTCAGCTAACATCAGTAAAGTAGATTATCTGACCACTTATCACATTTTGTTTTGTGGGAGGTTGTTATGTACAAACTGGTATTTCATACGTTGCAACAGTGACTCCTCTCAGATGTGCTACATTGATTTTACATTGCTTCAGGATGATTTTCTTCCTTTCTCTCTTTCGTTTTCTTGCCCTTATCTAGTCTTTTTATCCCTTTCTTCCTTGGCCCTCTTCATCATGCAAGTTCCAGTTACCCAGCTCAGTTGATTATTAATACAGTTGTTGTAAATTATATACTAAAAGTCCACTTTTTTTACACTGTTTGAGAAAAGGTTGTGATTAAAATTGTTTGTTCCTTTTTTATCAGAAATAAGAAAGAGAAAAGAAAAGACAAAGACAGAGGGCACAGCAAAGATAGAGTTGAGAACAGAGAAAATTCAAGTGGCCAGAGCCAGGATAAGAATAAGCGAGATCATTCTACCTCCAAGAAGAAGAAAGATAAGGAGAAAGATGGCAAAATCAAGCCGGACAAAACTGATATCAAGGTGGTATTTTATAGAGGAATTGGAGAATTTAAAGCTGTACCATAAATTGCATCTTATTTTCAGTGCAGCTGAAGTTGTCAGCATTGTGGAGTTACTTTTCTTCACCAATGGGAAAGGCAGTCATGATGTAGCTATGAGATAACAAGGTGTAGAGCTGAATGAACACAACAGGCCAAGCAGTATCAGAGGAGCAGGAAAGCTGACGTTTCGGGCCTAGACTCTTTTTCAGAAATGGGGGAGGGGAAGGGGATTCTGAAATAAATAGGAGAGAGGGGGAGGTGGATAGAAGATGGATAAAGGAGAAGATAGGTGGAGAGGAGACATACAGGTCAAAGAGGCGGGGGTGGAGCCAGTAAGGGTGAGTGTAGGTGGGGAGTTAGGGAGGACGGACAGGTCAAGGGGGTGGGATGAGGCTAGTAGGCAGGAGATGGTGGTGGGGCTTGAGGTGGGAGAAGGGGATAGGTGGGAAGAAGGTTAGGGAGGTGGGGACAAGCTGGGCTGGTTTTGGGATGCGGATGGGGGAGGGGAGATTTTGAAGCTTGTGAAGCCCACATTGATACCATTTGGGCTGCAGGGTTCACAAGCGGAATATGTGGTGCTGTTCCTGCAACCTTCGGGTGATGTAGGTGTGTTTTGATCAGCCAACTTTGACATAAAGTGGTATCCTGCATTAATTCTTTTAAATGTTGTGCTCACTCCTTTTTGTTGGAGATTCCATTATAAATGCCAGTTTCTGAGCTAGCCTTAGAAATCTCAAATCTAAAAGAAAATGGGGTGGGGTTCTCCTAGAAACCTATAAAATTCTAACAGGACTATGCAGAAAGGCTGGTCCGAATGACTGAGGAAATCAGAATTGGGAGTAACAGTTAAACGATATGGGGTAGGCCATTGAGATGAAAAATTTCTTATCCCAGAGTATGGTATGCCTCTGAATTTCTCTGCCACAGAAATTATCTGAGGCCAAAACATTGACTGTTTTCTAGAAAGAGTTACATATAGTTCTTAGGGCTGAAGGGATCTGAGGAGAGAGTGGGAACAGGGTACTGAGTTGGATGGCCAGCCACGATCATATTGAATGGCAAAGCAGGATTGAATGGCTGAATGGCCTAATCCTGCTTTTTTTTTCCCCCTATGTTTGAAGGATTCCAAAGCAATTTCCACCCAACTGTTTACCACTGTCCTGTACCATTTCTGGTAGATCCATAATGCAGTGATTCAGGACTTACCTAATGCATTTAGAAGTCAGCTACCTTGCCATAGGTCTGAAGACACATGTGGCCCAGATCGGGCAATGTCATCCAATCTCCTCCCTGACAGGACATTAATGAGCAAAATGGGTTTTTACGACATTTGACATTGGTTTCATGGTCACTATTAGATTAGCTTTTAATTCCACACTCATTTATTGAATTTAAATAGCTGCCATGGTGGGATTTGAACCATGTGATCACAGCATTAGCCTGGGTCTAATTAGGGACTCTGAATTACTAGTCCAGTGGTGTTACCACAACCTCTCCTTTATTGTAATTATTCCGTTTATATAGCACGTGACATAAGTATAATTCAAGTATTGTGAAGCATTTGAATACACCTGATCTTTGAAAGTAGCAGCAAGCAAAGTAACCCATGATTGTGATGTTTTTGTCACACTGGGGTCTATGGTTTTTTTTAATCCAATTCAAATTAACAGAAATGGGTGGCTTTATTAATAAAATTTCTGTATTATGAAACTTTTTTTTAATAATATGATTGTGAATATCTAAACTTACCAGGTAAATCAGCGTGTGGAACATAATGCTGAAATATTGACATCTCTGGGACACTATCGTGTTCCTTTCAGTAGCTGGCATTGAGTGTCTTTGGTAGACACTTGACGGCAGTCTATCTACCACCTTTTTAGATCACAGGTAGAATCATATAATTTGGGTCTGAAAGGTAGAATTGAGAGTTTGTCATTATTATCAAAAGTGTTCAGAGTTGCATTTAAACACTTTTTTTAAATCTTGGTTTCACAAATTGTAAGCCAGGGTTTTGACTAACAGCATGCCTGCGAGGCTGTAGATTTCCAGAAATAGGGATATAGAGTTTAAAGTCAACTTGCACATATTCTTGATCCATTATTTCATTGGTCACTTCTTCGGTGAGGTTTTAGTGTCGGGCTGTGTAATGTTCGTTTGAGTTACGAACTCCAAAGTATTAACTATTACTGCCCTATAGTAGGAACTACTGAGGCAAAAAACAATCATTTCATCAGTATTGATTATGGATTTGGAAAGATCTCTCCAGTTCGCCTCATTTCAACCCTTTTGAACTTGTTGTGATGCTATGTTTAGGTTACTATCATCAATCACAATATTTGTGAGGAGTTTTAACAGATATTTCATATTTTTCAGGTGGAAGGAGAATGCAATAATGAAGAAGGGCATATTAACGATGCAAACAAAGACAAAAAAGAAAACACTGAAACTAGTAGTGAAGTCTTGGTCACTGTTAAAGAAAATGGTGACCACAACACAATTCACCAAAACACAGAAGAAGATGAACAAGAAGTTAAGTCTGAGAAGTCCGAGAATATACCTGTAGTTAGTGCTGAAGAAGAAAATGGAGAAAAACAAGAAACACTATCTACAGACTTAAATGATTTGCAAAACAAGTCTGTTTCTTCAGCTGAGGTAGAATGTCCTTAGCAGCTTGACCGGATTACATATCTGTGTGACATTATCTTTGATGTTTCTCAGAACTGGATGATGCTTCAGCATTTTAAAGCGAGAAATCTGTAATGAAAAGCTTAACTTGAGTTTGCATGAACCAGTGAGCGTAGAATGGGTGGATAAGTGATGTCACTCAGACTGAAAATGACAAAGTAGTGCCTTTGTCATAAAAGATCTGTAAATATATGTACTACTTTCTTTAAACTCTCACAATGCACACATTTGCCTTCACAGAATGTTGTTAAGTCCGTAAGATGTCCGGACATTATTTCGTTGATGTTGATGAGGGGAGGAAACAGTGTCATATATACCCTTTTCGTATGGACCTTTTATCCCCTCCTTGCAGTTATAGACTTAACCATTTGTAAATGTATTAATACTGAGAGTCGAGATAGAAAAATACGCAGATGGAACAAGATTTTATCAGAGTGCCCATTTTTCACATGAAATAAAATCAATGATTCCAATCTCTGTGAATTTTTCTATTTGTATTTTATAGCTTTGGCAATTAAATGAAATCAAGCTCTCTGTGAGCGTCAGCGATAGGGAGAGTCTTATGATTTGATATGTAACGGCATTGCAGTAGTACCAGTACTTTCACTGAAATTATAGTGTCAGTATTCAATTTATCCAGGTGGTTTTCTAATTATTTAATAAGACTGGTTTATTCACTTTGATTAAGATTTGGAACTGCTAATTTATTATCTAGTTTATGGAATATGTGAATCAAATCCTACTGTTGCTACAAATTGTTTTTGTCCTGAGAGTTTCAAACTATGGCCATTATTCATTATTATTCAGTCTAGCAGCTGTCACGTACTGGACTCGTACTGGACTCATACTGAAACTCTGATGAGTTTGTGAACAAAGATACCAAGAAAATGAGACATGTGAGGAGGTGGCTCACTGTTCTGTGACTAGATCTCCTACAATTACTTTAGTGATTGGATGCATCATTTCCAGTGATACCAAACTGTAGCATTCGAGAAGATTCTACATTCAGTGATTTGCCAGTGTTGCGTTAGCAATGAAATGGCAGTTAGGCTTTAACAGGCTCTGCAATTCCGTGGAACAAGAAAGGGATCAGGCAGCCAGAATTTCTGGTTATAAATGCTATCTGTGATCCTTGCAAGTAATTGAGCACATATGAATATTAAATGATAAGGATAAGGTTTGACTGTATTGCTAATGCATGAAGATTGACTACATAAAAGTGCAGGGTGACTGTTGGTTAAACCATACTGTGGTATGAACAGTCGTACAAAGAAGAGAGGGTTGAAAATTGAATCAGCAAAAGAAGCAGTAATTTCTTACATTTAAGAAACCGGTATGGTGTATAACAAGAAAATGTTATCTTTTCATTTGCATTTTTAGGCTAAAGTGCTGTAACATAGTGAAGAATGTTTAAATGCAGTATAGTTACTTCAACCCTTTTTGAAAATAGTGCTATTATCTCTCTTTAAATCTGTTATATTCAGTGGCAATTGACTGTTTTGGTAATAGGAAAGAATGATAAAGCTATATTACTATATTTCATGGCCCAGTATAGTGTAATATGTATCTAAAAATCTGCTTAGAAGCCATAACTTGTCTAGTTTGAGTAATAAGTTATTCTAAAATATTGGTAGATTAATTTGACTTTGTAGGAATCTGACGCTTTTTCCGTACACAACTGCATTCTTTCTAAAGAGAATGGGGATTTGAACTCCTTTCTGAAATTTAAGACCTATAATGGCATCCAAGTACTGTACCATGATATATTGTACTTACCAGCACACAAATTAGCACACTTAACACTACCATTCATAGTCCAAATAATATTTTCCTCACTTCTACAGAATGCCACATGATATGTTATTTCTTGGTTGATCTAATAACATAATAGTGAATAATGTCTGTTTTCTTTTGCTAATAGTTCATGTTTGTTAAATAAGCTCCATTTATTATGTACTGCTTACATTTTGAAAGATACTTGTGCGAAGAGGGTGAGGTATTTGCTTATATTTTGGAATATTTAGCATGTGTAAGGCTCTGAATGTCTGCAAAGATGCTATTGGTATGTTGTGTTAAACTGTGAAGTGCAATTTTCTATTAAAAGTTTATAGTACAAAAAGAACCATAGTACAAAACATGCAAATTGCTTAGTTGCTAATTACAGTGTATCCTCAGAAAATGTGATCGAAGTCATCTTTGTGGCACTAAAGATAGTTGTGTGATATCCATTTTACAAATTGTTGCAGATTGCTGATGTGATTATTTAGTACATCTGTTTCTTTTTAATTGTTATATAATAAATATAGTTAAACTATTAATAAGACAACTAGTTGATCAGCTATTGTTTTCTCTAATAGAGCATAGCTTAGCTAAATTTCTATTGTCGTTATTGTCTTTGGAATCCTGTTTGTTAATGAATTATGGAAATATCCTTCAAGCATGATGGGGATTATGACCAAAAGGAAACAAAGCAATATTGGCTAATGTTTTATTTATTGAATTATTAATTTTTGGTGACTGCCAATATATTTAAGTCTGTTGGCTGTTTAGTCATCTCTGAATAATGCAGAAGATATAGAGTCATAAGAGTTTTTACAGTATGGAAAGAGGCCCTTCAGCCTATTGTGTCCATGCCAGTCATCAAACATCTGTCAATTCTAAGCACATTTTCCAGCGCTTGACCTGAAGCCTTGTCTGCTATAGTGCTTCAAATGCTCATCGAAATACTTCTTAAATGTCCTGAGGGTTCCCACCTCTAGCACCCTTTTCAGGCAGTTAGTTCCAGATGCCCACAGCCATCTGGGTGAAAAATGGTTTCTTCCAATTCCTTCTAAACCACCTGCTCTTTCCCTTAAAACTGTGCCCCCCTCCCCCCAGTTATTGATGCCTCTAATAAAGGGAAAGGTTTCTCCCTACTTACCCTGTCTGTGCCCTTCAGAACTTTGTACACTTAAATCAGATACCCACCCTCAGCTGAATCATTCCAGTCCAGGCACCATCCTAATGAATTTCTTCTGCACTCTCTCTATTGCGGTCTTATCCTTCATATAGTGTGGTAATCAGAATTGCACAAAGAACACCAGCAGTTGCCTAATAACATAATGAGCTCCATCATAAACTCTGGTTTTAATTTAATAAAGGCAAATATCCCATGGAAGGGAAATCATGACTTGGAGTAAGAAAGTGAATGTACTGTAGCCAGGTTTGTAGATGACACAAAAATAAGTGAAAAGGCAGGTTGTGAGAGGGATATAAACAGTTTACAGAGCGATATTAATAGGTTGAGAGAACAAAAGAACAAAACATTATTTAAATGGAGAGAAACTGCAGAAAAGCTGCACCACACAGGGACTTGGAGGTATTAGTGCATGAAACACAGAAAGCTGGCACAAAGGTGCATTAGGTAATCTGAAGGCTAAGGGAATGTTGGCTGTAATTTTTGAGAGTTGGAATATAAAAGTAGGGAAGTCTTACTGCAACTGTACTGGTGAAAATCATACCTGGAGTACTCTGAGCAGGTTCAGTCCTCTTACTTATGGAAAAATATTATTTCATTGGAGTAGTTCAGAGAGGGCTGACTTAGGATGATCTCTGTATGGAGGAACTGTCTTGAGTGAAGACTAACTGGCTTGGCACTGTACTCGATGTAGTTTAGAAGAATGAGAAGGGATCTCATTGAAACATATAGGATTCTTAAGGGGCTTGATGGAGTAAATGCTGAGCGGATGTTGTCCCTCATGGGAGACTCCAGGACCAGAGGGCATAGTCTCACAATTAAGCAGCGCCGGAAATGGGAACAGAATGCTTGAGTATATTTAAGAATGAGCGATATTCTTGATTAGTAGAGGAACCAAGGTTTATGGAAAAAACACAAAGAGTAGACGAGGAATGTCGGATCATCCATGATCCTATTTAATGGTGGAGCAGGTTCGAGGGGCCAAATGGCCCCTACTTTTGTTCCTATTCATTATAGTCTTATCTGATATGCCTTCTTAACCACCTGATCTACCTACCTTCAAGGATCTATGGGCATTTACACCAAGGTCCCTCGGATCCTGTATGCTTCCTGAGACCTACTGCTCAAAGTGTACTCCCTTACTTTGTAAGGGAGTACCACCACCACCACTGATGCATCACTTAACACATCTGAAAAGACCAATTATATCGCCCTGTATTCTAAGGCTTTCCTTCTTGCTATTTACTATGCCACCAATTTTGTGTCATATGTGAGCTTACTGATCAAACCTGCTACATTCATGTCTAGATCATTGATGAACAAACAGGGAGACCCAGCACCAAAACCTGCGGAATGCTACTTGACACAGACTTCTAGTCACAAAAACATCCTTTGGCCATCACCCTCTGTTTACTGCTGCTAAGCCATTTTTGGATCTAATTTGGCAAATTACTCTGGATACCGTGAGCTCTTAATTTCCTAACCAGTCTGCCATGCAAGATCTTGTCAAAAGCCTCACTGAAGTCCATGTAGACAACAGCAACTGCCCTAGCCTCATCTAGAAATTTGTTAGACTTGATCTCCCCTTTTACAAAGCCATGCTGACTACCCTTGATTAATGCTTGTTTTTCCAAGATGTATATTTATTAAACAGAAATAAGAGATCAGGGGAAAACTGAAAAGTAAATTAGAAGAAGGAATAGATAAAATTTGGAAAAATAATACTAGCAAGTGTTAAGTTGCATTTATATTGTGTATTTAATGAAAATGCCCCAAGAGGCATGTAAAGAAAATAAAATGGACGCCGTCAACAAGGATGATATGGGGAACGGTGAACAGGTAGACTCTAAGCGATGGCGTTGAAGGACGGAATAAATGTAAAGATGTCAAAAGGATTAACAGACGAGTTCCAGAAGCATAGAACCTGTAAAGTTTAAAGCATAGCTGCTAAAGAATAGGATAACGAGTTCTAAAGAAGAGTCAAATCGGACTCAAAATACCAGCTCTGTCCCTCTCTGCACAGATGCTGCCAGACTTGATGCATTTCTCCAACATTATCTCCGATTTCCAGCAACTGCATTTGGTATTAGGCTATGTTGCTCTGGGCTGAAAACAAAAAATGCTGGAGATCACAGCAGGTCAGGCATCATCCATGGAAAGAAAGGAAGTTAACGTTTTGAGTCTAGATGACCCATGGAGAGAAAGCAAGTTAACGTTTTGAGTCTAGATGACTCTTCGTCAGAGCTATGCTGCCTGACCTGCTGTGATCTCCAGGATTTTTTGTTTTCCGTTCAGATTCTAGCATCTGCTGAGATTTGCTCCTGCCTATGTTGCTGTGGAGATCAAAGGTGAAGGGGAGACGAATGTAGATGTATGAGCTGGACAGTGCAGAATAGGATCGGTATTATTTACAGAATTGGATGCATGCAATAGAGCCTGGTTGAAGTTTACAAAGAGTGGGGATAAACGCATGCCTGCAATTATAGATGAAGTAATACACAGTTTGAAAGACATAGAAAAGGCATAAAAGTTTAAACTATCATTTATTTCAAATAATGTTTAATGGCTACTTCTTGACAACCTTTCATCTGCCTTCTCCCTTTGCCTTGTGGGGCATCAATGAAAATAATACTAAAAATTCATTACAATGTCTGGTATTTAAAAGCTGGATTCTCTTGATTGAATATAGAGGCATGTATTTGCTAACAGGTCATCAAAACTACTGAATAAATTCTGCCTCCAATTGACTGTCTCATTAAAGTTGAGGATGATATGATATTAAGACCCCAAAGAGAAGATCCATTGAGGTTAATTGTGAGAATCAACCTGAAGCATACTTAATACCTGAAAGAGAAAAATCACAATGAATTGACTTCTTTTTCTTTGAAGCCATTACCCTGTGCCAACATGATAGTTAGGGAATTCAAGATTAAAACACTCAGTCTGAGGTAAGACATGACTTAAACTCAAGTTACAAGGTTTATGATCTTAAAGATGCCCTACACTGCATTACTGAATAATTTCAAAACTAAAGTACGACCAGGCAGTGTAATTGAGAAAATTAAGCTCAGGAAAAACTAACAGTTATTTTACTACTACGTTAAAAATAAAGGATAATTAGTGAAAGTTATAGTGGTAAATTGTACGTGGAACTGTAGAATGGAGATAGGGTTCTAAATGAATACTTTGTGTCGGTGTTCACTAGTGAGAGAGATGAATGCGAGTGTAGAAATCAGAGAAACCTGTGCTTTACTTAAAGAAATCAACATATATAGAGTGGGTTCTGAGTGGGCTGGCAGGCTTTTAAAAAAAAAACCACCAGGACTGGATGAAATGTATCCCAGGCTCTTGAGTGAGGCAAGGGAGGAAATAGGAAGGGCATTTGGCAATAGTTTTCAGTTCCCCTCTGGCCAGAAAAGAGGTGGCTGGAAGACAGCCTATGTGGTACTGTTATTCAAGACAGGAGGTATGGGTAAACCAGGAAACTACAAGCCAGTCAGTCTAACCTCAGTGGTGGGGAAACTTTTGGAAGCATTTCTGCAGGACAAGTTAACCTGCACTTGGAGAGGCAGGGATTAATCAAGAACAGTCAGCATGGTTTTGTTATGGGGAGATCGTGTCTGACCAGCTTAGAATTTTTCAAATGTCCTGGTGTGTAGATGAGGGCAATGCATTGGACATAGCCTACTCGGACTTCAGCCAGGCTTTTGATAAGGCCCTGCATGGAAGTCTGTTGGTGAACGTAAGACCCTGCGGGATCCAAGGAAAGTTGACAAATTAGATCCAGAATTGGCTGAGTGGCAGGAAGCAGAAAGTGATGGTCAAAGGGTGTTTTGTGACTGAAAGCCTGTGTCCAATGGGTTTTGGGGTTCAATCTGTTTGTGATATACATAAATGATTTGGATTTAACGTAGAAGGGTGGATCACTAATTTCACAGATGATACCAAAATTGATGGCGTGGTAAATAGGTGGGTAGCCTTGGATTACTGGAGAACATAGACGGGCTGGTCAGATGGTTTGATCAGTGGCAAATGGAATTCAGTCTGGATAAAGTGAGGTGAGGCACTTGGGCAGGAGAAACAAGGTAAGGGGATCCATGATGAACAATATGACCCTGGGGAGCACCAAGGATCAAAGGGACGTTGTTGTGAATGTCCACGTGTCCCTTAAGGTAGCGAGCCAGGTAGATAAAGTGGTTAAGAAGGGATACGAGATACTTGTCTTTGTTAGCCATGGCATATAGAGTTCAAGAGCAGGGAGGTTATGTCAGAACTGTATAAACGTTGTATGTAGCTTTTGTGAGACTAGGTAACGTGGAGTCATTTCATAGAATCCCTAAGTGTGGAAGCAGGCCAATCAGCCTGTATCTGTACTGACCCTCTGGAGAGCATCCCACCCATACCCATCCCCTACCCTATAACCCTGCATGTACAATGGCCAGAAAACCTAATCTGCCCATCTCTGGACCATAGAAGGAAACCAGAGTACCCACAGACACAGAATGTACAAACTCCACACAGACAGTCACCCGAGGGTAGACTCGAACCTGGATCCCTGGCACTGTGAGGCAGCCGTGCTAGCCACTGTGCCACCTTGTTTGTTTTTCTTTATTCCTTTCCTTTATTCCTGTACTCAATTCTCCTTGCAATAAATAGTAATGTGACATTTACTTTCATAATTACTTGCTATACCTGCATGCTAACTTTCTGACTTCCTTGTACGAGCATTTGTAAGTTTTACACCTAAATGAAAAAAAAATTGCTTTTTTTCCCTATAACCAAAGTGCATACCCTCACACTGCCATCTGCCATCTTACTGTGTGCATTTTTTGCCACATTTGTGGCTACAATTCTCTTGCTGCTCATTAACAAATCCTCCATGCTAATTTATTACTTCCCATTCCTGTTCCATGAGCCAGAGATAAAAGGTACTGCGGATGCTGGAGAATCCGAGATAACAAGCATGGGGCTGGATGAACACAGCAGGTCAAGCAGCATCATAGGAGCAGGAAAACTTGACATTTCGGGCCTAGACCCTTCATCAGAAACGTCAAGTTTTCC
>JAHRHZ010000266.1:20927771-20995120 GCA_024137785.1 Ginglymostoma cirratum
GCTTGTTACCCCTGTTCCATGAGCCCTTGTCTTTTGTGTGATATCGAATGGAGTTTAGATGGACCATGCCTGAATTTCTACTCATTCCCCTTTTATCTACCTTACTTGCTACATCCTTTAAAAAAAGCTCCATGCATTAGTTAAACGCAGTTTTCCTTTGGTAAGATCACTCATTTGTAAGACCATGCAAAATATTAGACTAAATTGACTCATTCCCACAATACAGAGAATATGTTATCCCTTCAGGAATGCATACTTCTAAGAAATCTGTATCGTAACATTTGAAATGTTTTATTTTTGTCAGTGAGTTAAAAATAATACAGAATACACCTTTACCCTTAGAACAGGTTATTTCGCTGACAGGAAAAAAATGATTTTGGATGAGACAAGCAGCTATTTAAAGCTTAGCTGGTTAAAATGGGCCCAGCTAACCTTGCAAGTTGTCAGCCCACTGTCTTCCCCTGCAGCAGACACTGCTATACCTGAGTGGAACTCCTGAGCCATATCAGATGATGTTTTACACCACAGTGCACACCATTGTCTTTTGAGCAGAAGACTGCAAACAATGAAGAAATACATCTTCAATTTTCAGGGTTTTTAAATTAGCTTTGTCAAATCTTTACATCTGTGGCAGATGCTATGTTTGCACTGCTGACTATAAGCAAGCAAGAAAGATATTTCATATTCATTTGTTGATTCTAAATTCAATAAAAGATAAATGTTATCTGTTGAATTTTGTGCAGATGTCAGGTTATGCTAATACCAACCAGGAAGTTTTGTCCCTATTTCACAGAACTGATCAAATTAAATATTTCTCTTTATTCAGTTCATATTTCATGATTGACATGGATTAAAAGATTATACACAATTACACCAATGTGTTGAAATTCAGTAGCAAATTCTGCCTATCTACAGAGTAAGAAAGTTGTACTGTTATTCATAGATGAAAATATGGAACATAGATAAAAGTTTGATCATTCAAACTTGCAGGTCTGAAAATTGGTGATAGGGAAAGTCCATATTTAAATAAATTTGATAATATCTTCCTTCTCATAATGAAATACTAAGCACCTCCATTTCATGACACATTGTGGTTTTCTTCATCCGTTCTTCGCACATTTAAATCAAATTTTAGTTTTCTTGAGAGAAGCTTAACTTTGTAGGCAAGCGTTTAAAGAAAATGTTTTATTCTAATGAGATTAGTACCACACAATGATTTTCCTTTTTAATACACGTCACTGTTTATCTCCTTTTTGAAGGTCTGTGAAAGACTGCTTGGTAACCCTACTCTCTATTACTCCTCTAAATCTTTCTTCATGCTGTTACTGGGGATTTCCACTGATTTATCTTAGAAACGAAGAATGTTCCGTAAATAATTAGGATTAAAACGAAGTCAGTCTGTCATCTTCACTGGACAAATTAATTCAGTTGTTTTCTGGGTGGCTTACTCCATTTTTACCAGGGTGTGTTCGTCAGTACAAAGATTCCTTTCCGAAGCCAACTTCCCATCACTCAATATTCCTTTATTCCATTGTGCCTTTTATGCATTTACATTTAAGAAACATCCTCCACTGTGTTGACCCGCCCTATTGTCTTAGGGTAGATAGTGTATCTATTATTATGGTAGTCTGTTACCCAAACCTTTTTTACTTGAGTATGCAACTGTTGAGTGCTGAATTGCAACTCTTAAGACTAGGGTTCAAACGCATTTTGGCAGAAAACAAATTTCATCTATCATGATGTACTTGACAATTTATACACAAATCTTTGCTGATATTCATTGACAATTAATAAGCATAACTAATTAATGATCAGTATCAATTAACCTGGAAAAGGAAAATCCATACTGTCAAATTTGTGGAGTTTACACGAGATACGTCCTGAAAATCAGATTCACTGGTCATTGAAGTAGAGAAGCAATTTTATCACAAATTAAATGTAACATGCCTATGGATTTGAACTGCTATTATATGGCCATGCCACCAAGAAATTGTCTCGACTTGTTGGAAGAATGTATATTGAGAGATTCAGGCTACATACCGCAATTAAAATTTAATGGATCAATACAGGTAAAAAAAACCAGACACTGGTAGAGAATCTCAATTTAGCCTGATAAAAACAGGGGAAGCAGACAGAGAAAAATTAGGTGCCAAATGAGACAGAAAGATCACGAGAGAGAGACAGCTAAAGGGACTTTCCCACAGGTGCAGGGGTGGGGGGAGCAGGGCACCAACATCATCTATACGTATTGTATTCATTTCCCATGATTTATCACGGTAGGTGATGTAAAGAAAACCATAATTTCTGATGTGCTTCAAAAACAAATTCAGCATTTTAGACATGAGTACAAAAATAATTTTCCAATAGCATCATGATGAATTGTTGTTTTGCATGTGGTTTGGTGGAATTCTTTAATATGAAATTGTTAAAGAAGCATGTTAACAACAAATCAACAGCAAAGCATGGAAATGACACAACTCTGAATTACAGCTGGTTTTAGCTAAAGAGCAATGATTACGTCTAAACGGATTACTTTCTGCTGAGTTTCTGCTCAACAAGCTAAATATACTATTGATTTTTTTTCTAACCAGAAAACCAGTCAGGTTTTTTTTATATAGCACATTGCATTGCGATATTACATTTTTGTATTACAAACAAGGGCAAGACACATTCAATTAATTGTAGGGCCTTGGGCACTGTTGTAGAGACCTAGGGGTTCAGGTCCGTAATTCTTTGAAATTTGCGTCACAGGTGGACAGGGCGGTTAAGAAGGCGTTTAGCATGCTTGCTTTCATTGCCTTTGAGTATAGGAATTGGGACGTCGTGTTGAGGTTGTACAGAATGTTGGTGAGACTTCTTTTGTGTGCAGTTTTGATCACTCCGTTATAGGAAGGACATTATTAAACTGGAGAGTGTTCTGAAAAGATTTACCAGAAGGTTGCCGGCAATGGAGGGTTTGAGATTAAAAGTAGACTGCAAAGGCTGGGACTTTCTACACTGAAGCATAGGAGGTTGAGGGGTGAACTTATTGAGGTTTATAAAATCATGAGGGGCATTGATAAGGTGAATGACAAGGGTCTTTTCCCTTGGGTGGGTGAGCTCGAATCTAGGGGCTATATTTTTAAGGTGAAAGGAGAAATATTTACAAAGG
Organism: Ginglymostoma cirratum; assembly: GCA_024137785.1. Classification (NCBI taxonomy): domain Eukaryota; kingdom Metazoa; phylum Chordata; class Chondrichthyes; order Orectolobiformes; family Ginglymostomatidae; genus Ginglymostoma; species Ginglymostoma cirratum. The sequence goes on from JAHRHZ010000266.1 coordinate 20,930,923, forward strand.
ACGGGGGTGGGGGGCAACTTTTATCCAAAGCAAGTGGTTTGTGTATGGAATGAACTGCCAGAGAAAGTGGTGGATGCAGGTACTGTTAAAGCTTTTAAAATAACATTTGGGTAAGTTCATGAATAAGAACGGTTTGGAGGGATATGGGCCATGCGCAGGCAGCTGGGACTAGTTTAATTTGGGAACATGGTCGGCATGGACTGGTTGGACTGAAGGGTATGTTTCTATACTGTATGACTCTGACTCGAAGATGGTATCTGTATGGAACGAGCTGTCAGAGGAAGTGGTGGATGCCGGTAAAGTTACAACATTTAAAAGGCATCTGGATGAGTAAATGAATAGGAAGGGTTTAGAGGGATATGGGCTAAATGCTAGCAAATGGGAATAGGTCAGATTGGGATGTCTGATTGGCCGGACAACTTGGACCATTGGGACCGTTTCCATGCTGAATGACTATGACACATTGATGGACAATTCAGTCCAATTAGTCTGTCAGTATTATTTTCAATGAGTTACTCCATCTAATAAACTTGCAATGATAGCCTCTCTCATGGCACAGTGGTAGTATCCCTATCCCTGGACTAACAGGCCTAGGTTCAAGTCCCACTTGCTCCAGATGTGTGTAACAAATCTCTGAACAGTTTGATTAGAAAAATAGGTTAAATTTTTTTAAAAAATAAACTTGCAATGCTACTGGAACTTACCACATTGTACAATTCCTGCCACCTATTGAAAAGACTTTAGGAACAGTTGTGTATGCGGACTCAACCCACAGTGTGACAGCTGGCTAGTGACGTATCCCTGTGACTGGTACTGCACATGTGCGAGTAGTGCTCCCCTGGGTTTGTAACACAAATGAATGGAGTCCACAGCCTAACGATTCCCAAAATCCTTTCCTGTGTGTATACATTAATGTCAAAGCTGCAGTTTGATAAATTATGAACTGTGCTTCAGTGTTTTTGCAATGATCTATCGGGGACAAAGAATGCTAAAACCAATATCTGTATAATGACACTTTCCTAATCTCTCAAACCTGCTTTGTGGTTATCTTGGGTTAATGGCCTCAAATAAACAGGTTAATTGAAACATTAAAGCAGGGCACAAGCAAGTCTTTTGAACCTAATTCAATACCAGTCCCCTGATATAACCAACAAATGTCTCCTAGGTTTTCTAATACAATAAATTACTACAACCAATATGGTTGTATTTTCTTAGCTTTTTAAATAAATGATTCGGGGTTGCAATTAGTTTATTCTTGATATTCCACCCAAGAAAAGGCCCTTAAGTGACAACAATTAAAAACGCATTTCAAAGATGAAAATTAGGTACTTTTTAAAAATTGAGTCAGTTTATTGCTGAAATTGATATTCAAAGCTGAAATCCTGTAGTTTAAGCTATATTATGAATATTTCACATATTTCAGAGATTTAAAAACTGGAAGAACATCCAAAAATAGCTTGATAGAATTCAACAAGCATATCTCCAAAACATACAATTTTAGTGTGCAGTCTCCAGGGCACTAAATGTTACAAGAAAACATGGTTTTCCTAAAAGGCAAGATTATGCAAATTTTTACTGAGCCATGTCATAAAGGCTATTACTTTCAGAATTAAGTTGTGTTTCTGTTTTGAAATGTGTATGCTAAACTATTGGAGCTTCTTAATATGTGAAAAAAGTGAAGAAACTGCACAGTATTGTCATAATAACAGGAAATGACTATTTCCTCCAAAGGAATTACAATAAATACATTTATGTCTGGCACACATTTAGAACATAGTACAGCACAGTACAGACCCTTCGGCCCACCATGTTGTGCTGAACTTTTACCCTAAACCTAAGGACTATCTAACCTCCACCCCTACCTGATACTATCACCCATATGCCTATCTAATAGCTGCTTAAATGCCCTAATGAGGCCGACTCCACTACCCTCTCTGGCAATGCATTCCACGCCCCTACCACTCTCTGAGTGAAGAACCTACCTCTGACATCTCCCGTACATCTACCTCCACTTACTTTAAAATTATGCCCCCTCATACCTCCACCCCAGGAAAAAGTCTGTGGCTCCCTCTGGCTGTCCACTCTATCTATAACTCTAATCAATTTGTACACCTCTGTCAAGTCACCTCTCATCCTTCGTCATCATAAGGAGAAAAACCCTAGCTCTCTCAAACTTTCCTTGTAAGACCTTCCTCCATTCCAGGCAACATCCTGGTAAAAACCAAAAGAACTGCAGATGCTGTAAATCAGGAAGAAAAACAAAGTTGCTGGAAAAGCTCAGCAGGTCTGGCAGCATCTGTGGAGGAGAAAACAGAGGTAACGTTTCGGGTCTGGTGACCCTTCCTCAGAAGTGTTCTGAGGAAGTAATGTTTCGGGTCTGCTGACCCTTCCTCAGAAGTGTTTTGAGGAAATGACCCTTCCTCAGAAGTGTTCTGAGGAAGTGACCTGCTGAGCTTTTCCAGCAACTTTGTTTTTGTAACATCCCGGTAAATCTCCTCTGCACCTTTTCCAACACTTCCACATCTTTCCTGTAATGAGGCGACCAGAACTGGACACAATACTCCAGATGTGGCCGAACCAGGCTTTTGTATAGCTGGAACATAACTTCGTGGCTCTTGAACTCAATCCCTCTATTAATGAAAGCTAATACACCATAAGCCTTCTTAACAACTCTATCCACCTGGGTGGCAGCTTTCAGGGAACTGTGGACATGAACTCCGAGATCCCTCTGCTCCTCCACACTGCCAAGAATCTTTTCGTTAACCCTGTATTCTGCTTTCAAATTTGTCCTCCCAAAATGAATCACCTCACACTTTTCTGGGTTAAACTCCATCTGCCACTTCTCAGCCCAGCTCTGCATCCTATCAATGTCCCTTTGTAACCTAGAACAGCCCTCCGCACTATCCACAACTCGACCCATCACAAACTTACTAATCCACCCTTCCATTCCTACATCCAGATCATTTACAAAAATCACAAATAGGAGAGAACCCAAAACAGATCCTTGTGGTACACCACTTGTAACTGAGCACCATGTTGAATATTTCCATCCACTACCATCCTTTGTCTTCTAAGGGTCGGCCAATTTTGAATCCAATCTGCCACATTTCCCCCTATCCTATGCCTCTTTAATTTCTGCATAAGCCTACAATGGGGAACCTTATCAAACGCCTTACTTAAATCCATGTATATTACGTCCACTGCTCTACCTTCATCCACGTGTTTGGTCACCTCTTCAAAGAATTCAGTAAGTTTGTGAGGCATGATCTACCCCTCACAAATCCATGCTGACTATCATGAATCAAACTGTGCCTATCCAAGTGATCATAAATCCTATCTGTCAGAGCCCTTTCCAATAATTTGCCCACCACTGAAGTAAGACTAACTGGCCTGTAATTTCCAGGGTTATCCCTATTCCCTTTTTTTGAACAAGGAAATGACGTTTGCCCCTCTCCAATTTTCCGACACTATACCCGTGGACAGTGAGGATGAAAAGATCATCACCCAATGCCCTGTGATCCTTACCTCGCTTCCCATAGAATCGTTGGATAAATCCCATCAGGCCAAGGGGGGATTTATCTATCTTCAAGTTCCTCAAAATTCTCAATCTTCCTAACTAACATTAACATCCTCTCGCCTACCAGCCTGTTTCACACTGTCCTGTCCTCCCCTACAACTAGGTCTGTCTCAGTTGTAAATACCGAAGAAAAGTATTCATTAAGGACCTCTCCTATCTCTTTAGGCTCAGTGCACAAATTCCTTTTACAATCCTTGATTGGCCCTACCCTTACTCTGGTCATTCTCTTATTCCTCACGTATGTGTAAAAAGCCTTGGAGTTTTCCTTGATCCTATCTGCCAAGGTTTTCTCATGCCCCCATATAGCTCTCCTAAGTCCTTTCTTCAGCTCTTTCCTGGCTAATTTGTATTCCTCTACAGCCTTTTCTGATCCTTGTTTCCCAAACCTTATATAAGCATCCTTCTTCCTCTTTAACTAGTCGTTTGACCTCTATCGAGAACCAAGGCTCCCTCACTCAACTGCATCTTCCCTGCCTGCTAGGGACAAACATATCGATCACACGCAGTATGCATTCCTTAAACAATTTCCACATTTCTATAGTGCTGTTCCCTGACAGCATCTGTTCCCATTTTATGTTACCCAGTTCTTGCCTAACAGAATTATAATAACCCGCCCCAATTATAAACTTTACCCTGCTGTATGTATCTATTCTTTTCCATGATTATTGTATATGTAACAGAGTTATGATTGCTACCACCAAAATGCTCTCCTACCAACAGGTCTAACACTTGGCCCGGTTCATTGCCAAGCACCAAATCCAAGATGGTCTCTCCTCGTGTTGGTCTATCTACATACTGTGTCAGGAATCCTTCCAGAACGCACTGGACAAAATCCATCCAAATTATTACAACTAAAAAGTTTCCAATCAGTATTTGGAGAGCTGAAGTCATCCATGACTACAACCCTGTGGCTTCTGCACCTTTCCAGTATCTGCCTCCCAATCCACTCCTCCACTTCTCTGCAACTATTAGGGGGTCTGTAAAAAAGTCCCAACAAAGTGATTGCTCCTTTCTTGTTCCTGACCTCAACCCAAACCCAAACCCAAACCTAAATTTAGCTCACTTGTAGTACCTATTCTTTAACCTCGAATTATTTGACAAAACACATTTGCTTCAGAACTGTGATTTAGGAGACGAAACCTGCTTTCTTTATTTGATCTAGCCTACGTGTGACCTCAGGCTTACAGCAATGTGAAATTCCAACCTGCCCTCTGAATTGTGAAGAAAGCCACAGAGATGGGGCATGGATAACAAGTGCGGGCCACATTTGCGATTCATGCATCCTATGAAAAAAAAGAGTAAAGAGCAATATGCTATAAAATGCATGATGCATTGCACCACATTACATAGAAACCCTATGGTGTGAAAGCAGGCCATTTGGCCTATTGAGTCTACACTGACCCTCTGAAGAGCATCCCATCCAGAGCCCCTACCCTATCTCTGTATTTCCCATGGCTAACCCCCGCTCACTAGCCTGCCTATCCCTGGACACCACAGGCAATTTAGCATGGCCAATCCATCAAACCTGCACATCTTTGGACTGTGGGAAGAAACCGGACCACCTGGAGGAAACCCATGCAGACCCGAGGAGAATGTGCAGACCTGGGTCCCTGGCACTGTGAGTCACTCTGTGTTCTTTAATGTTTGAGTCCTACATAGTTTTATCACATACATTCTAGAAGTATTCAAAGATAATTCAAAAAGGTGGAGGTGGTACATACAGTCATAGAGAGATACAGCATAGAAACAGATCCTTCAGTCCAACTTGTCCATGCTGACCAGACATCCTAAACTGATCTAGACACTTGCCAGCATTTGGCCCATATCTCTTTAAATTCTTCCTGTTCATCTACCCAGCTAGATGCCTTTAAAACGTTATAACTGTAACATCCTCCACCACTTCCTCTGGCAGCTCATTCCATATATGCACCACCTTCTGTGTGGAAATAGTTGCACCTCAGGTCCCTTTTAAATTTTTTCCCTCTCACCTTAATCCTATGCCCTCTAGTTTTGGATTCCCCTTCCCAGGGGGAAAAGACCTTGGCTATTCACCCTATCCACACCCCTCATGATTTTATAAACTGCCATAAGGTCACTCCTCAATCTGCTTCAGGGAAAAAAGCCCTCGCCTATCAGTCTCTCCCTATAGCTCAAACCTTACAACCCTGTTCTTTTCTGAACTTTTTCAAGTTTAATAACATCTTTCCTATTGCAGGGAGACCAGAATTGAATGCAGTATTCTAAAAGTGGCCTCACCATTATGATGTACTGCTGCAGTATGACGTCCCAGCTCCTATACTCACTGCACTGCCCAATGAAGGCAAGCGTACCAAATGCCTTCTTTGCCACCCTCTCTACCTGCAACACTACTTTCAAGGAACTATGCACCTGCACTCAAGGATTCATTGTTCGGAAACGTTCCCCAGGACCCGACCATCAGCTGTATAAGTCGTGCCCTGGTTTTCCTTACCAAAATGCAACATCTCACATTTATCTAAATTAAACTCCATCTGCCACTCCTCGGCCCATTGGCTCATATGATCAAGGTCCTATTGTATTCTGAGATAACCTTCTTCCCTACCCACTACACCGCCTATTTTGGTGTCATCTGCAAACTTACTGACCATAACTCCTGTATTCACTTCCAAATCATTTATATAAATGACAAAAAGTAGTGGACCCCATGCACTGTTGGCAGTTCTTCAGTTCAGATGACAATTGTTTGTAATGCTCCAAACCTATTAATCCTTTTTTTGAATATGGAAACTAGAAGTAAAAATTACCTAATTTTTTTTTCAGATTTGGAGTTGTTTAGACGCATTACAACATCACTGCTTTTGCCCTACCTGCTTTGATTGAACTTCTCACTATCCATATTGTTTTGTACCCATCAGTACTGTAGCAGTGATAGTTGCATTAAGATTTGTTACACTTCTCTCCCCTCTCTATGTCAAGTTGTTCTCCTGGGCCCATCTGTCTTGCTGAGGTGACCTGTCCGTATCACCATTTGCTGCACTTTTGCAATGCTCTTGCACAATATTCCGTATCATAGCAAACATGCCAATGGTTTATATTTGAATTATTTGATATATGGTAATAAATTAATGTCACTTTCCATGCACAATTTGCATTAGTCTAGTTTTAACTGAGTGCTTTCTGCTAAAATTTCAATAACAGGTTGACACATCAACTGCTACAAGGACTGCGATAGGGTCAGGGTTAGGGTTCAAGAAGACAGCCTACATTTAATTAAGTCAAAAGTCACCCAACACCAAGTTATAGTCCAACAGGTTTATTTAAAATCACAAGCTTTCATAGCACTTCTCCTTTGTCAGGTGAAGTGGAGAGAGGCACACAGGCACAGAATATATAGGTGGAGAGATAGTGCATCCCTAAAAAAAGGCATAAGTAATTAAGAGATATGGAATGAATGCGGGAACATGGAGTTAAGATTAATCTGGATTCCATTCAGTTGTGGAACAGCCATAAGGGGCTGAAAGGCCTCCTTGTTTTATAATGTTTCCAACGATTGCTTCAAAAATAGCCATGAGTCCTTGTGTGTTATTGGAGAAAAGAATGGAGTGACAGGGGAGGTGGGTTTAAGAATATTGACATTACTAAAGAAAAGATGCAGAGGGTTATCTTTGATCCTGGCTTACTGAACAATATTAGCAAATGAGACGGAAGCACTAAACTTGTCTGCTAAAGAGTTAGTGTATTCCGACCCTAGACCAGATTCCTGTTCTATTTCAGGACCCGTAACGTTTGGTTTAGTAAAATGCTAAATTTGAAATCTTGGGAACTTTGTTTGTAAACAAATTTTTCTATATAAATTCACAAAGGTGCAACAATTTACAATTTCTCTTTTATGCTTTAGCATCCAGAGTTACCTGATATAAATGTGCAATAACAAAAACTGTGTTCAAGCACACCACAGTGGATATCAGTAATCACAATGAGTTGAAAAGATCTTGCTAATACATTTTTTTCCTGAGGGATTTCAGCTGTTTATTTCCAAAGATCCATCCTCTGACTTGGATTGTCTCAGTGACTGGTCACCTCCCAGTGATTCGGTCCCTCGCCCCAGATTTCTGAGGGTGCACTACAGCACCGACTCTCAGACATGATTCTGAATCTTTAGCTACTCTGATCGGAACACTACTGCTCAAAAGGTCTGCCTTTGTTACAGCAGTCAGCAGCACAGAGCCAGCAACGTTCTACTACCACCTCAGTACCTGATGCCTTCTTCTGAGCCTCAACTGGACTTGCTGGCCTTCTGCTTAGCCCTAACCCTAAGTCTTAGCTGCATCTGACAGCTCCCTGAACCCTAGCTGCCCAGAATCTGCTAATAGGCTTTTGGCTTCATCCTCCAGTCTTGAACTGGTAGTTGTTCTCTGTATTGAGGGCCCTATTCACAGCGCATCTTGAGTTTTGAGGTTGTTGTTTTCACATGATTCCATGTGCAAGCGTGTTGTTACCTTTGAGCCCATCAACTGTAAAACACAAAGAAAGCACACTGTCACGTTGCCAGGATCTGGAATCCTTGGCATCTACCCGGAAGCAAGGTCAGTTAGAGTTTGTAACAAGCCTAGACTTGTATGCTGTAGGAAGCCTTTCAAAAGAGATCAGCAGAAATCTGCAATGTCATTCAATTAATGCACTGTTATTTTTGTCTCATCAATAGTTGAATCACTTTTAGATTTGGAAAATTAATTTCTGAGCATTATATTGAAAAATAGATTGTTTCCCAGCAGGTGCACAATGTAGAAATGATTCTACCTACTGTCAATACAGAAAGGGCTGTTGCTTTATCTGAATCTTAATGTTTGTATTGGTTGGATTCTTGCCCAGAGACTTAGGTCTGTCGCCCAAACCTACACATGGCTTCTTTCTTCCTTGTTCTGAAGACCACTGAGTTATTGTGGTGTGAGTTAAATGCTAAATGATAGAAATTGCTGGCTTTTAAAATAAGCTTTACCCTTACTGAATTTTAATCTCTTTTATATGCTCATGAAACTGAAGAGATACACTAAAGCTGTTCTTCCTATTGTTGTGATTCTCATACAGAAAGCCTTTAAAAAGAGCTAGTCATTTCCCAGTGACTGATATAAAGGAACTGTGCAAGATTTCACCTTTTAAAGCTTTAACTCCAACAAAAATCAACATTGACTGGATATTATTTAGTGGGCAATGAGTAAGCTGAACTATAAAAGTGGCATTTTTTTCTCAACATCTTAACCAAAAGCCCCAAGCCATATTTTTACATTACATTGCATTTTTATCAGAAAGATTGTTTTGTTTTTAAAGTTCCAAATCCCTCCCAGTATTTCTGCAGGCTCCCTTTTCCCTGCTATATTGATGCAAATCTTCCTGAGTCCTTTTAAAATATCCTTCACTCGGACCTCCTGACTATAATCTGGGTGAAGAAAATTCTCTTCATCTCAGTCCTAAATGATTTACCCCAAATCCTTAGACAATCACCCCCTGGTTCTGAACTCCCTGGTAATCAGGTACATTCTGCATTTACCCTGTCTAGTCCTGTTAGAATTTTATAGGTTTCCTTGAGATTCCCCTCATTCTTCTAAACTTCAATGAATATAATCCTAAATGTTTTTTTTTTAATTTCAAAAATATAATTTATTCATAAAAATATCTTTGTACACATACATAGTCACTGAAGCAGTTTAGTTCTGTATAATAGCATGTGAAGAAACAAACAAACATTACAGTTTGAGATAACAAGGTGTGGAGCTGGATGAACACAGCAGGCCAAGCAGCATCATAGGAGCAGGAAATGCACATTTTTTTCTGATGAAGGGTCTAGGTCAAGCTTTCCTGCTCCTATGATGCTGCTTGGCCTGCTGTGTTCATCCAGCTCCACACCTTGTTATCTCGGATTCTCCAGCATCTGCAGTTCCTATTATCTCTGATACAACGTTAGAGTTTGACTTTATCCAACAAACAAACCAAAGGCATTTCTTACTTGTACAAGACTATATTTACATATATTTGTGACATTGGGAGAGTCCAGGTAACTGAATGGAGCCCCATTTAACTTTAGCAGAAAGACATTAGATGGTGGTTTTTCCCCACTGTGTCTTGGTAGCAGCCGCCCCAACTTTTACTGCGTGCCTCAGCAGGCACTGAACCTTGACATGTGCCAATCTGCAACACTTGGTCAAGGTCAACTCTTTGCTCTGGAAAACCAATAAATTTCAGGCAACTAAAGAGCGTCTTTCACCAAGTCCCTCCATAGCCAGAACATCCTTTCTCAGATCAGGAGGCTGAAACTCCACGGAATACTCCAGATGTCAACTCACAATTATGCAAGCCATCCCTGATCCTATACTCAACCTCTTACTTGCCTTCTTCACTACCTGCTGCATCTGCATAATTACTTTCAGCCACTGGAGTATAATGACACCCAGGTCTCATTTCACCTCACCCTTTTCCACCCATTGCAATTCAGATAATCTGTCTTCCTGATTTCACTGGCAAAATGGATAACCTCGTACATCCACATTACACTTCACCGGCCATGCATTTGCCCACTCACTTGACTTGTCTCAAATCTGCATCCTCATCACAGCTCACCCTCCCATCGCAGTTTGTGTCATCTACAAACTTGGAGATAGCTCTCACTGAAATTATTTGTTATAAACAGCTAGGGTCCAAGCACTGATCCCTGCAGTACTCCACAACTCACTGGCTGTCACTCAGAAAAAGAAGTATTTATTCCTAATCTTCATTCCCTGTTTGCCAACTAGCAACCTTTTCATGTCAGTACATTACCCCCAATTCCATGTGCTTTATTTTTATATGCTAATCTCTTATGTTGGACCTTATCATAAACTTTCTGAAAGTCCAAGTAAACCACATTCTCTTGTCACCTGTACTACATACACCTGTTTTTCTCCCCAAATCAACCTGCTCAGAGATGCTATTACACACCTCCAGAGCAAATGGGACTTGAAACCAGGCCTTACGGTCCTGGGATAGGGACACTACCACGGCACCGCTACAGGGCCTTCACTTCAGCTCTGAGGAAGAGTCATCTAGACTCAAAACATTGGCTTGCTCGCTCTCCATGGATGCTGCCTGACCCACTGTAATCTCCAGCATTTGTTGTTTTCGCCATAAAATACAGAAGGCTTCACAAATTTGCATGTCATCCTTGCACAGGGGCCATGCTAATCTTCACTGTCTTGTTTCAATTTTAATATATGTGCTGCTGAAGTGAGCACTTACTCTATTACTCACATCCTCCAAAAATTCCAATAGATTTGTCCCATTTTCCCTTTTGTAAATCCATGCTGACTCTGCCCAATCCTGCTACTATCTTCCAGGTGTTCTGCTATTATTCATGTCTAGCATCTTCCTTACCAATATCAGCCTAACTGGTCTATGATTCCATTTTCTCCTACAGCCTTTTTTCAATAGTGGAGTTACATTAGCTACCCTCCAAACAATAGGAACTGTTCCAGAGACCACAAAATCTTGAAAAATGACCACCAGTTCATCCACTATTTCAAAGTCCACCTCTTTAATAGTGAGGGAAGTAGGTTATTTGGCTCTGGGGATTTATTAACCATTAATTTCCTCAATACCATTTCTGTACTAATGCTGATTTCTCTCTGTTCCTCCCTTTCACTAAACCATGTACTCTCCAACATTTTTGGGTTGATATTTGTGAAGACAGAACCAAAATATGTATTTAATTGGTTTACCATCTCTTTGTTCCTCATTATAGCTTCCTCTTTTTCTACATTTGTCTACAGTAATCTTTTTCTCTTCACATACCTATAGAAGCTTTCACAGTCAGTTTGTATGTTCCCTGCAAGCTTACTTACCTGTTCCATTATCCCCCTCTTAATCAATCCATTTTGCTGAAATCTAAACTGCTCACAATTCTCAGTTCTGCAGCTTTCTTTGGCCAATTTGTACACCCTTCCTGGATCTAATACTTTCTCTCATTTCCATTGTTAGCCATGGTTGGGTCACCTTTCCCATTTTGTTTTATGCTAGTCTGGATTATTAGTCCAATGACATAGCCACTAAACCATCACTTCCCTCTCTGTAAATTGCTGACAAGCATTGGAGAGCCAGGAGGTGATTTACTCACTGCAGAATTCCTAACAGCTGACTAGCTTTTGTAGCCATAGTTTTATATGGCTGCGCCAGATCATTTTCTGGTCAATGGTAATCCCAGGATGTTGGTAGTCAGGGATTCACTGATGGTAATGTCTTTGCGTGTAAGTTGCGATTAAGTTCAATCTTCTCTTCCTGGAGTTGACCATTGCTTGGCACTTGTGTGGGACGAAAGTATATTGTCCAGGTCTCATCATATTTGGACATACTACTTCAGTATCTAAAGAGTAGTGAATTGTGCTGAATATTGTGAATCATTAGTGAACATCTCCAATTCTGACCTTATGATGGAGTGAAGGTCATTGATAAAGCAGTTGAACATGGTTAAGTCGAGGACACAACCCTGAGGAACTCCTGCAGCGATGTCCTGGAGCTGAAACGACTGACCTCCAACAACTACAACCATCTTCCTATGTGTTCAATATAACTCCAACCAGAGGAGAATTTGCCACTGATTCCCATCAACTCCAGTTTTGTTAGCGCTCCTTGTTGCCAGATAGAGTCAGATGCTGACGTCACTCTCACCTCACCTCTGGATTTCAGTCCTTTTGTCCACATTTTGTCCAAAGATGTGCAGGTTACGTGGATTGGCCATGCTAAATTTCCCATAGTGTCCAGGGTCTGCAGGCCAGGTGGGTTAGACATGGGAAATGCAGGGTTACAGGGCTAGGTCTGGGTGGGATGCTCTTCGGAGGATCGGTGTGGGCTCATTGGGCCGAATGGTCTGCTTCCACACTAAAGGGATTCTTTGATTTGACATCTGGACTAAGGCCGTCATGAGTCAAGAGCTCAATGACTCTAGCCGAACACGAACTGAGTGTCAGTGAGCAGTAATTCCTTCATAAGCACTGCTTAATCGTACTTTTGAAAGATCCCGACAATCACTTTATTGACAATTGAGTATATTGATTTGACCTGTTGTTTTGCCCACAGAACATACCTGGGAAATTTTCCATATTATCAGGTGGATACCAGTGTTGTAGCTGTATTGACATGTTCTGGAGCATACATCTTCAGTACTATTGCCAGAATGTTTACAGAGTCTGTAGCCTTTGCAGTAACCAGTGACTCCAGCCCTTCTTGATATGATGTGGAATGAACTGAATGAACTGAACTGTGATGCTGGGAACCCCAAGAATGCATTGAGATGGATCATGCACTCAGCACTTCTGTCTGAAGGTGAATGCAAATGCATCAACCTTGTTTTTAGCATGAGTGTACGTTGAGGATGGAGATATTTGTGAATTCTCCTCCTTCAGTGAGTTGTTTGATTGTCCATCATCATTCACGACTGGACTACAGAAGCAGCACTATAGAACTTAGATCTGTGGGTTTAAAGTTTTTGAGGAGATTTGTAGCTCGGGTTGTGGATGAGGTTGTGAACTTGCTCACTGAGCCGGTGTGTTTGGTTGCAGACGTTTTGTCACCCTGCTAGGTAACATCATCAGTGCGCCTTCTGTGAAGCCAGGAATTCCTGGAGACCTGGCATTCCACCTGGAACTCCATCAACAAATACACTGAACTGGACCCAATATACAAACCACTGAAAAACAGAACTGGAGTGATGCCAACCACCCCAGAAAACTGTGGCATATAAATAACAAGCGGGACAGAACACCAACGCTTCATCGAAGGCGCACTGACAATGTTACCTAGCAGGGTGATGATTTGCAAACACACTGGCTCAGCGAGCAAGTCTACAACCTTAGATCTGTGGGATCAATTAACCTATTTAACGCTGGTATATTGATGGATGTGCTGGGCAATGAGGTTATAGATTGTGACTGAATACGATTCAGCTGATGCTGATCATTCACAGCAACTTACAGATTCATACTATTGAATAACTAAATCTGTTCAAGTCTGTCCCATTTATCACAGTGTTACAGCCACACACCACGATGGGAGGTATTCCTTCTCATTGGTTTCCTCACCACTTGCTGCAGACACAGTCTAGCAGCTGTGTCCTTTAGGACTTGACCAGGTTGGTCAGTAGTGCTGCTGCTGAGCCAGTCTTGCTGATGGACCCCGAATCCAGAGTTCATCATGTGCCTTTGCCACCCTCCTTGCTTCCCCTAAGCGATGTTCAACATGGTGGAATGCTGATTCAGCAGCCTAAGTTGGATAGTACATGATAATCAGCAGGAGCTTCCTTTGCCTATGTTTGACCTGTGACTTCATGGAATGTTTAATCAATGTTGAGGACTCTCAAGGCATCTCCCTCCCAACTGTTCACTATTGTGCCAGAAGCTCTCTTGGTTATGTCCTTGCTGGGTAGGACAGGACATACCCAGGGATGGTGATAGTGTTGTCTGGGCCATTGTAAGGTTTGATTCCATGAGTATGACTTTGTCAGGCCTTTGCTTGAATAGTCTGTGAGACTATTGAGGTCCCTCAATTTTGTCATAAACCCCCAGATAACAGCAGAGTAAAAAGGTCTCTGTCATTTGTATTTCTGGTGCCTAGGTCGTTGCAAATGGTTTGTCTGGTTTCATTCTTTCTTTAGAGATAAAAGGTACTGCAGATGCTGGAGAATCCGAGATAACAAGCATGGGGCTGGATGAACACAGCAGGTCAAGCAGCATCATAGGAGCAGGAAAACTTGATGTTTCGGGCCTAAACCCTTCATCAGAAATGGGGGAGGGGAAGAGGGTTCTGAAATAAATAGGGAGAGAGGGGGAGGCGGATAGAGGATGGATAGAGGAGAGGATAGGTGGAGAGGAGGCAGACAAGTCGAAGAGGCGGGGATGGAGCCAGTAAAGGTGAGTGTTTAGTCTTTGTACCAGTTTGATTCAACAAAATGGCTTGCTGGGACATTTCAGAGGGCAGTTATAAATCAACAACATTGTTGTGGGTTTGGAGTCACACGTAGATCAGTCCAGGAAAGGATGGCAGATTTCTATCCCTTCAGCACATGACCATATAGGTTTTTATGAGAATTATCAATAGTTACATAGTCGCTATTGTGAATCAAACTACAGCAGATGGACTGAAGCGGTTCAAGAATGCAGCCCACCACCACCTTCTCAAGGGCAACTAGGGATGGGCAAAAAATGCTGGCCAGCCAGCAATGCCCATGTCCCACAAAATGAATAGAAAAGGAATTAGCTTTTAATCCAGATATTATTAAATTCAAACATTACCATCTGCTAAAGTGGGATTCAAACCAATGTCTCCTGTCCATTAGTCTGAGGTTCTAGATTCCTAGACCAGTGACATTACATATTATCCAGTGCCAGGTGTTGGGTGGGGTGGGGGGTAACTGTGGATGAGGGCAGGGAAGGATGATGAAAGGGGGATTCAGTAGAAGTGCAGAATGTCCGTAGTAGCTATTCCATATGCAGTTTCCAAGTCATGGCAGCTTTCAGGGTAAGGTGGGGTGTGAGTTGCCCTTGCATAAGGCAACAACCTAGCATCATGCTCAATGGCCTTGGTAATACTGGGCGCCAGCCATTGGCTCTGTGGCATTGGTGCTGATGATTCAATGGACCATCTCCTCAAAATATTTTAATGGTCCCCTGATATTTGCTTATGTTGAGGCCAGAACATGTGTGACTATGACAGAATTGGGTGAGTTGCCTCCCATTGCTTAGGTTTGGCGAGGCATATAGAGTGTGTGGTTGGCTGCAGTAATTGGTGTGGTGTCACATTGACAGGGATGTGAGCTCTGTGCGAGGGGTTAGTGGTGTGCTGGCCAAATGCCGTTATAACCAACCTGTCTGTATGTGGCACAAACTTCAAAGAATTATGTACCTGATCCATTAGGTCCCTCTGTTCTACAACACTACCCAAGGCCCTGCCATTACTTGTATAAGCCCTGCCCTTGTTTGTTTTACCAAAATAAAATACCTTGCATTTATCCAGATTGAACCCCATCTGCCATTTTCAGCCCATTGACCCATTTGATCAAGATCCCTCGCTGGCATTGCTCAGTCTCATGAGAGGATCCAGTGGTGTTAATAATTCAGGACTTCATCATCAGGCACAAGGAGACAGCATAAGGCAGGTTGTTAGGGACTCTGAGCACGCTGACACAGGACTACAGCAGTGTGGTTAGGAGCCTGCTGCCTCAGGCATGCGATCATCTTATCGCCTTCGCAGTCCCCTCAGATTCAGGCAGATTTATGCATGGACCTGTGTACTTACAGGTGCTCAGCAGCACCAAGGAACAAGATGACAAAGGGATGAGGGACCTAGAGTTCACTCCAGGTTCCCCTCTTCACAGGGGAGGCAAGGACCACTCACAGGTACTCCCCCTGAATTCTCCAAAGGTGGGCCAGTCTTCTCCCTCCACCCTGCCTACTCCCCTCAGGCCACTGGTAGTTCAAACCATGGAAGGTGCCCTGCCTCTGGGCAGGTTATGTTTGGTGTCTGGGCCCTCCAGACACAAACAGCCCTGGGGTCACCTGACCAAAACTCCAAGGCTACTGGGCCTTCAGTAGCAGGGCAGATTGCCTCCACCCTGGGACTGCAGAACCTGAGACTGCCCTGAGACATAGTGAGAGGGGCAGAGTGATGAAGACCCTCTAAATGCTCATGGGTGGCATGGGTGACAATTCAGTGTAAAGAGGTTTTAACAGTGAGCAGTTTTGATAAGCAGCCTGGGTTGGTCCACGAGCTGGGTGCCTGTCCCAAAATGGTGCATGGTGCCCTTGCAGCAGCACTGCATTGAATGCGCAGCATTAACGTGTCGAACCATACTGGAAGTGGATCAGAGATTAGCCATGATGATGTGGTGAGGCTGGTACATGTCGGATGGTAACATCCATGAATGTGAGCTCAACTTTCTCCGATAAGCTAACTCCTTCACTGAGGAATCAGGGAATCTCAACTCTGAACTCCTAGCTCATGAGCCCACAATCCAGAATAAAAACCCATATCTTTCATGGCTGAGGCAAATGGCAAATTGGCCTCCAGGTATGCATGTTTGGTAAACAGGAGTAAAGAGGTCTTGCTACAATAGTAGAGAGATTGGATGGGACCACATGTGGAATACTGTGTCCCCATGTTTTAAGAAAGGATATTACGTTGGAGGTGGCACAGTGAAAGTTCATTAGACAAGTGCCTGGGGTGAGAGGCTTGTCCTGTGATGAGACGATGCATAAATGAAGCTTTTATTCTCTGGGAGTTTGAAAGAATGAGGGGCAATCTCATTGAAACATAGAAGATTTTTTAGCCGCAGAGTAGATAGTGAGATTGCTTCCGCTGGTCTGGAAATCTAAAATGCAGAGGCACAGCGGACAGGTCAAGCAAGTTTAAGAGGTCAGGTGACACTTCGAATTGTCCTGATTTGGATATTGTTGACGCTGTCCACCTGATGTAGCTGCTGGAAGATGCGATAGTGGTTGGATCTCATTATTATAAATTGGGAAAAGGGCTGATGTCAATTCAATGCTAACGGGCAGACTGTGAATTGGGGATAGCAGGAGAATCAGCAACTCCCTAGTGCAATCTGGAGACAGCCTGAGATCTGGAGGAGTAGGTGATAACTGAGCGTACCTTGGATGGATCATCAGCAAATGGGGTGATGTTTTGTGGAACCAGGATGAGGCTGCCTTTGCCTCGTGATGTGTCACGGTTCACACAGGGAGGTCACATTACTGTGACATCATGCACTTGTACATCCATAGTGATGTCTGGAGCAATGGCTAGCGATGGCAGAAACCCCAAAGTCCTTCAATCACATGCTTAACAGGGAATCTCTGCTGATTTTACTGCGTGCCGCTGTTTGGACACATTGTGAACCTAACATCCTCGCCCACCAAGTCCTGGTGTGGGACTCAAACCAGAACAGTACTGGCTTCACAGTATCATGGAGGTCTACCGGACAGCAAAAGGCCCTTTGGCCCATTGATCATGCGCCAGTAAAAAATTGTCATCCATTTTCCAGGATTTGACCGGAGGATTATATGTCTTCCAGTCGAAAGTGTGTATTTAAGTATTTCTAAAATGTTATGAAGCTTTCCTCCTCTACCAACCTTATAGGCAGACAGTACAAGATTCCCAAAACCCTCTGGGTGAAGAAATATTTCCTCACATCCCCTCTAAACCTCCTCTTCCTTACCTTATATCTATGCCCACTGGTCATTGATCCCTCCACCGAGGGGAAAAGGTCCTTCCTGTCTACCCCTCACAATTTTATACATCTCAGTCATGCTCCTCTCAGTCTCATCTGCTCTAAGGAAAACAACCCCTGTCTGTGCAACCTCTCTTCATAACTAAAACTCTCCAGCCCAGGGGCAACATCCTGGTAAATCTTCTCTGCACTGTCTCCAGTACAAACAAATCCCTGAGGTTTTGTGGATCAGAACTGCACACAATATTCCATCTGTGACCTTACCAACTTTTTGTACAGTTCCAGCTAATAAAGGTAAGTCTCCTATATGCCTTCTTAACCAATTCATCTACATGTAATCTAAGGCCACCCTCCTCACTATTTGCCACCCTGCCAATTTTCCTATCATGTGCAAATTTACTGATCAACCCTCCTACATTCAAATCTAAATCATTTATATATACCACGAATGGCAAAATCCCAACACTGATCTCTGCAGAACCCCACTGGTCAAAGGCTTTCAATCACAAAAACATTCCTCAACCATTATTGTCTGCTTCCCGTCTCTCAGCCAATTCTGGATCCAATTAGTCAAATTTTCTTAAAATCAATAGGGTCTTACGTTCACTATTGGGACCTTTCCAAAAGCCTTGCTGATGCCCAAGTAGATTCTCTCAACATCACTGCCCTCATCCACACACATGATCACCTCTGAGACATTCAAGCAAGTTGGTTGAACATGACCTTCCTGTAAAACCATGCTGACAAGTCTGGATGAATCCCTGCCTGTCCAAGAGCAGATTAAATATCCCTCAGGATTACTTCCAGTAATTTCCCTAATCACTGAGGTTAGACTTGTAGTGTAGTTTCCTGGTTTATCCTTTGCTCTCTTCTTGAATAATGGTACCACATTGATTGTCCTTCAGTCCTCTAGTACCTCTTTTGTGGCCAGAGAGGAATTGAAAACTGCCGGAAAAGCTCAGCAGGTCTGGCAGCATCTGTGGAGGAGAAAACAGAGTTAACGTTTTGGGTCCAGTGACCCTTCCTCAGAAACGGGAGCACCCAGAGGAAACCTACGCAGACACAGGGAGAATGTGTGATCTCCACACAGACAGTCGCCCGAGGGTAGAATTGAACATGGGTTCCCGGCGCTGTGAGGCAGCAGTGCTAACCATGGACCCCCCGTGCCACCCTCCCAGTCCTATGAGATACTGGCTTAAAAAAGCTCTCCTGGATACATTTTAAGAATTCTGTTCCCTCTAAAGCTTTCACACTATGACTACTCCAGATCATGCTAGGGAAGTTGAAATTCCCTATTATCAGGTCCCTATTACTTAAAGACTTCTCTGAAGTTTGCTTCCATATCTGCTCTCCTGTTTCTCTATGACTGTTAAGGGGCTTGTAGGACACTCCCAGCAATGTGATTGCTCCTCCTTGGTCTTCATTTGAGGATTTTTCTAAGACGCCATCCATCATTACTGCTGTAATTGATTCCCATATCAGTATTGCGCCACCCCCTCCTATTTTACTACCTTCCCTGTCTCGCCTGAGGAGCCTGGAGTATTGAGCTGTTATTCCTGTCCCTCTCTCAACCACGTCTCAGCGACAGCAATGTCATCAGACCCTCACGTTTTAATTCAAATCAGCCGCCTTGATTGTCAGGCTCCTAGCATTAAAATAACTACTTTCCAACCCTGACAAACTCTATTGAGCCTTTAAAGGCTGATCATTTCTATGCCTTCTTGACTCTCTTGCTGTCTCTTCTAATTTTGACTGCTTATTTCTCTCTGCTGAACCTTCTCTCTGGTTTGCACCCCCACTCTAGCCAAGTTTGTTTAAACCCTCCCCACCAGTAGTACAAACCTCCCCACAAGGGTGTTGGTCCCATTCCAATTCAGGTTCAGGTTCCACTAACCCCCAAAAATGGTCCCAATGTCCCAGAAATCTAAAGCCCTCCCTCCCGCACCATCTCTCCAGCCACCCATTCATCTGTTCTAGGCACCTTTTTCTATACTCACTAGCATATGACACCAGAAGTAATCCAGAGATTTCTACCTTTTGGTTCCTGTTTTTAATCTGCTTCCTAGCTCTCTAAATCCTGCTTGCAAGACTTCATCCCTTTTTCTAACTATGTCATTGGCATCAATATGTACCAATATTTCTGTCAGAGGGTGGGCACCACATTGCAAACCCTTTTCCATTCTCCTCCTCACCTCACAGAATTCATTAAACAACACTTATCTGGTTTCAGACAGATCTCCAGCAGTCATATAATCCCTTTAGTGTGGAAACAGGCCATTCAGCCCATCGGGTCCATTCTGACCTTCTGAAGAGCATTCCACCCAGTCCCACCCACCCCTGTAACCCTGCATTTCCCATGGCTAATTCACCTAGCCTGCACATCCCTGGACACTATGGGGCAATTTAGCATGGCCAATCCACCTAGCCTGCACATCTTTGGACCATGGGAGGAAAGCCACACAAACATAAGGAGAACATGAAAATTCCACACAGACAGTTGCCTGAGGGTAGAATCGAACCTGGGTCCAATGTGCTGTGAGGCAGCAGTGCTAACCACAGAGCCACCATGCTGCCCCATTGCCTCCCAAAGCTGCTGTATGTTCATTTCCACTAGATGGAGCACACTGTCCTCACAGAGATGAGCAAAATTACCTTGGGATCCAGCTACATCGTATTACTCCATTATATTTATGAGCAAATATTTGGGCAAATATGTGGTGACCTATTGCAAAAGCCCTCTGTAAAAATGTATTGGACTCATATACAATTGGAAGTTGTTTGTTGAGAGTTACATCTCTGTCCAGCCCATTTCTTGCTGTATAATGGGATGAAGGTGAGCTGAAAGGTTTCGGTGCTGGATTCACACTGGAAGTCAGGTACATCCCCTTCATTCGCCGTATACTTCCATTCTTTCCCTGTGCTGCTCACCATTTTTCAGCTGTTCCAGCACTAACCGATCCCCAACCTATTGAGTCCCTCTATGTGATAATGGTCAGTGTTCCTCAATCTCCATACTTTGTTATTCTCTTCCCTCCCAAATGTTTTTGAATGACAGGGAGCGCATTTTGCGTAAAACAAACACAATCTCATCTAAGAGCGATCAAATAGAGTCATACAGCATGTAAAGTGACTCTTCAGTCCAACCAGTCCATGCTGAACATAATCCCAAACTAAACTAGCCCCACCTGCCTGCACCTGGCCCATATCCCTCCAAACCTTTCCTATTTATGTACTTTTCCAAATGTTTTTTAAATGTACGTTGTAATTGTACCCACATCCACTACTTCCTCAGGAAGCTCATTCCACACGTGAACCACCCTCTGCGTAAAAATTTTGCACCCCATGTCTTTTTTATATCTCTCTCCTCTCACCTCAAAAATGTGATCCCTAGTCTTGAAATTCCCCAAAAGACAACTAATTAACTCCATCTATACTTCTTATTATTTTATAAACTTCTACAAGGTCACCTCTCGACCTCCTATGCTCCAGTGAAAGAAGTCCCAGCCTATCCAGCCTTTCTTTATAACTCAAACCTTCCATACCTGGCAACATCCTGGTCAATCTCTTCTGAACCCTCTCCAGCTTAACAATATCCTCCCTAAAACTGGCCAACCAGAACTAGACACAGTATTGCAGAAGGAGCTCACCAATGTCCTGTAAAACCTTAAAATGATATCCCAACTCCTATACTCAACGGACTGAACAATGAAGGCGTGCCAAACATCTTTTCAACATCTCTGTATATATTTGATGCAAACTTCAAAGAATTATGTACCTGAACCCCTTGGTCCCTCTGTTTTACAATGCTACCCAAGGCCCTACCATTAATTGTCTAAGCCCTACCCTTGTTTGTTGTACCAAAATACAATACCTCGCATTTATCCAGATTGAACTCCATCTGCCATTTTGCAGCCCATTGACGCATTTGATCAAGATCCCTTTGTAATCTTAGAAAATCTTCTTCACTGTTTACTATGCCACTAATTTTGGCGTCATCCACAAACGAACTAACTATGCCTTTTTTGTTTTTCTACCTTTTAGTAAGAAGGACTGTAATGTTTAACTTTGTAATTTTGTTTTCCTTATTTTCATGCCTTATACCTAAGAGTCTGTATCTGGGTACCATTGTACCTAAGATGGTCCCTTAAGCGGTGACTTGTAAACTTTTCACTGTACTCACGTGAGTAGATGTGACAATGAACCGACTTCAATTCCAAAATTTATGTTCAAATTCAAACAAAACTGTACATTCTGCCATAATTGCACTTAATATGACACTTGTAAAACACCGGCAAACAGTAATAAAACTTTTTTACATCAGGAAATTTCCTCACCCATACAAAACTAAATGATCTGGAGATGATAATCTAAACAAATGATCTAACAGGGAGGAGCAGTGGCTGGTCAGATCGCAGACATTTCCAAACACTATTTTTTTTGCCCTTTGGCTTGATAGTTGAAATCACTGAGGTTCACTAACTTGGTTAATGTATTGCCAGAGTACATCCAATCTAATGTCTCTTCCTTCACCATGAGTGAGGGAGGTAAATGCAGAAGGGGGTGAATTTCCTCCCCCAATACCCCCCATCTCTTGGCACCACTCGTTGATACATACTCTGTTGAAGTGTACACAGAGCTGTTTTGCCTGATCAGTCATTTTTCCTTCTTCCCCTCCCAACTGACAGGTAGAGAAGGAGAACGAGAGCGAGACAGAGAGCGAGAGAGAGTTTGAAAAGGGAGAGAGTGAGAGAGCGAACGAGAGAGAGAAAGACAGCCCCAGACCCATACCTAAAGTAGAAGTACTGAGCCCTGCCGGCACTTTGCACTTCCCCTTACCAACATACATATAAAATTGAACACAATTCAGGACCACCAAAGACTAGCCTTTCGATCAGTTACTTGAGCAGATTCTGCCATAGGCCTGACCATAATGGAATGTCCCAGTTCAGGAAATTTGTTCCTAAGGGTCACTGAGAATGCAGACTCTGTACAACTTTAAACATCATTCACTTGCACTGTCATTAAATGTCATAGAGAAGTGGTGACATTACAGAACTGGCCTTAAATGCTGACAGCGAAAAACAAACCCAAACCTTTCTTTTCTACATACATCCAACAGACACTTTAAGAGCATTGCACTGGTTGGGTGTAGTTCAATTGGACATATTTCAAGGATCAACCTTTCAATCAGTTATTTGAGCAGATTCTGCAATAGTTACAACTATAACCAAATGTCCCAGTTCAGGAAATTCGTTCCCAAGAGTTACTGGAAATGCAGACTCTGAATGACTTTCACATGATCAAGACTTTTAAGCAGTTCTGGATCTTCAGTCACCAGCGATCCCAGGACATTCTGGTGTCTGGATGCCCGTTCGATGGACTTGTTGTTTCATATAGCTCTGAATTAAACAGCCATTCTGTTGATTGTTATATTCTATTTCACATCTGTTTGGACGGATGGCAGTATTACTGCTTGCAATGGTTGGCATTATCTGTCGGAAGTTTTCCATAGTTGTGTAGTCAGTTACCTGTACAAGTGCTGGTTGGTCAGTGAGATTGCTGTTAGATTCCTGATCTGTTATACTGTTTTGTTCATTGTCTTGCAGCTCAAAATCTGTGGGTGTGCTAGTGACCTCTTCAATAATGTGAAGACTTTCAAGATCCTCTTCTGTTTCCATTAGAGGTGAGTTTGTTTTGAGAGTTGATAATTCATTATCCATGTCTGGCTGTTAATTCAAAAGAAAAAGATACAATGTATATTCATAGTGGCAATAAAATTCCAAGCCATGTTTTCATTGAGAATTGGAGAAGCAGACAAGGTGGTATCAATATTGAAGCTGAGTAGATGGAAGGGTGAGAAAGCAATGTGGTCTCAGAGTTAATGAAGAAGAGAGAAAGGATAAGTACTGATTATTTAAAAGTAAGATCTCTGTGCCTATTATATGGTTTGTATGTGTATTTCTTTTCAGTTGACAACATTAATTTATTTTCAAAGCATAAACTCAAGGTTTAAATATCAACACCAAAAGTGAAAGAGTTGGATTAATTCCAGTTAGTTAAGGGTTAAATTTTCAGTCATATTATAAAAGCAAATGGGAACCACAGATGTGCAAAGGAGTACAGGAGTCACGCCATCAGCAAAATAGCACTGGCCTCAAGTGAAATACAGACAATATCTGTGGAAAATCTGTGGGAAAACAATACATAATGTAATATGTATGTTGTCAAGTTTTGTACAAAGCTTGGAAGTATTTGTAACCTATCAACGTCAGTTTTACACTTCATGTTGGTAAGTCTAGCTCCCCCTGTGTATGTATGAAATAAACACTTATTAACCTGATTTCCTGAGTGCTGTTATAAAATTGTCGAGTCATCCGCAAACAAGTAGTTTTGTTAATTGTTTAGTTAAGATGCCAAAGCTCCAGTCTTGCTATTCTGCTGCTAGGATTAGAATGGATGGTAATCTCTAGCCATGGATGGTAAGTTATTGTGATGGGGTCCTGATTTGCATTTTCAAAGTGCCTAATGCCTGTTTTGAGTACACATTCTGGATATATGGAAGTGAGTAGCTCCAATCTGAGCAGGGATCACACTTTCAAGGGAGATGAGGCCTGAGATAATACACAAACAAAAAAAGTTGGTCTCACCTGCACTTTTTTTTATCCAAAGTACGAGGCATGACAAAGGCAAATGTTTCCCCATTGAGTCAAAACACTGCAGCAGAACAATTCTATGGGCTCTAAATTTTATTACCTACAGGA
Organism: Ginglymostoma cirratum; assembly: GCA_024137785.1. NCBI lineage: Eukaryota > Metazoa > Chordata > Chondrichthyes > Orectolobiformes > Ginglymostomatidae > Ginglymostoma > Ginglymostoma cirratum. Next base: position 20,955,485 of record JAHRHZ010000266.1, read on the forward strand.
CCACAGGAGGAGGGATGTCTTCCTACAAATATACAGGGCATTGGTGAGTCCACACCTGGAATATTGTGTGCAGTTTTGGTATCTATCTGAGGAAGGATGTTCTTGCTATAGAGAGAAAGCTGTGAAGGTTTACCAGACTGATTCCTGGGATGGCGGGACTGACGCATGAGGAGAGATTCAATTGGTTAGAATTATATTCACTAGAATTTAGAGGAATGAGGGGGGATCTCGCAGAAGCCTATAAAATTCTTGCAGGATTAGACAGGGTAATGCAGGATGGATGTACCTGATGGCAAGGAAATCCAGAACAAGGGGTCTCAGTTGAAGATTTTGGGGTAAACCATTTTGGACTGAAATGAGGGGAAAATTCTTCATCCAGGGAGAGTTCAGCCCATGGAATTTGCTACTACAGAAAGCAGTCAAGGCCAAAATTTGTATGATTGCAAGAAGGGGTTGGATATAGCACTTGGGTCTAAAGGATGCGGGGGAAAATTAGGAACAGGCTGCAGAGCTTGATAATCAGCCATGATCATAATGAATGGTGGAGCAGACTTGATGGGCTGATTGGCTTACTCCTCCTATTTTTTATATTTCTATGCCACCTCAGACTTAGGCTCACATGAACCTCTTGTCAAAATATGAAGACGCAAGTTCCTTCACAAATTTAACTGATCTTTAAACTAGGAATGATTAAAACCGTAGCAAATGTGATTGATCAGAAATATGTTATGAGTGTAGATAAAAATGCATTCCAGAATCTCGGAGTGGTGGTGTTCATGAATCAGAGAAATGTGGAAAGCTCTTCCATCACAGCTGGAGATCAGAACGGCATTAATGTTTTCTGAAAACACTATTTTTGAAGGCACCAAAATGAAATTTTTAACACTTAATTATCATTTTTTTCATGCTTATGTACATTTTTCTTTTGATGTATTCATCCACGTTTTGAATAAGACTATAAAGTAGGGAAATAATTTAAAAAATCAGAAAAGGTTCTGAGATTCTGAGCAGGCCAGGCATTTTCTCTCGACTGAGGCAGTTAATGGGACAAATCTTGTCATAGTGAGAGCCAGTGAGAGCTCAGAGTTGCTTCAGGAAGCCAGCAACATTATGTGTCAATCAGGAGCTTGACAAGCCAGCTCTGTCTCTTCCCCCAGGGTTAGAAGTCCCACTGGCCAAGATTTGCCAACAAGTGGAAGTTCTACTGAAAAGCAGGTGGCTATGGTCTGTTTAATACCCATCCGAGGCCTAGAACGATCACAGAATCCCAAACCAGAAGTGAGTGGCAGCAGGAGGTGGGCTGCAATGGGGGTCCAACAGCAAGGACTGGGGGGGGCGGTGTGGGGGGTGGTTGGGGGGGTGGGGAGCGAGGTGGGACGTGGTGGGATGGGATTTGCCTCTTAGCAGTTTCCATGCCCTCCTCAATACCAGGTCCCCTCATCTTCCCAACGTTGGTTCCCACATTGAGGTTCTTTGAATGAGGGGTCCCTCTCAGAGCCGCCATTTCCTGCTGTGCTCCTTGAATGGTGTCATTTATTGCATATAACAGTACTTCTCCTTGACACTTTAAAAACACCTAACCATCTGCTTCCATCCATTGACTGACAGGCACTATCGAATAGAACATCCTTTGTCCTTTCAATCTTAGAGTACTGTATCGTTTGTGGCAATTATGAATGTGTGGTTGATTTTGAGCTGTAATATGCCTCAGCATAGTAGGTGTTCCATTTATCCGAGACTGACTGGCGGTTTGAAAAAGCTATAACAACAGGTAGTGCCTTTTATGTGATTTCTGGTCCTTGGCATAAAGCTTACAAGTATAACCAGCCTTTCAAGGTATATTTCACATGGCAGAATCCTTTTTCGCACAGTACCAATGATAAGAGTGCCTGATGAAGGCTTTTATTAGGTGGTCTGTGGTACACCTTTCCCCAAAGGAATCTGAAATATTTCCATTGAAATTGAATAGAATCTGAGGATAGAATCTGATAACAAAAACTAGGCGAGTGGTGATAGCAGATACATGGGTGTGGGTATATAAAATGGTACATACCAGCAAGGAATTTCTTCCTATAATCTGGATTGCATGACTGTTTCCAGGGTTCGGAATACTTGGCCAGAACATTCCCTTTATTCTAAAATTAGAGTTATTTGCAAAGTTAAATTTATTTTTACAATGGCTGTAAATCAACAGATTTTTAAAAACATCTTTCAAGGGATGTGGGCATCACTGGCTGGACCATTATCATCCCTAATTACTCTTGAGAAGGTGACACTGAGTTGCTTTCCGGGCTCACTATGCTCCGTATGATGTAGGCAGACCCACAGTCTTCTTCAGTAAGAAGTTCCAGGATTTTGACACAGCGACAGTAAAGGAACGACAATATAGTTTTCAAGTCAGGATGGTGTGTGGCTTCTAGGGGCATTTGTCGACGGTGGCTGTTTCTCTTCTTCTGGGTGATGAAGCTTGTGAATTTGGAAGGTGCTGTTGAAGGGGCCTTAGTGAATTGCTGCTGTGCATCTTCTAAATGGTGCACACAGCTGTCACTATTCATTGGTGGTGAAGGGAATAAATGTTTAGGGTGCTGGATGAGGCACCAATCATGTGGGCTGCAAGCATGTTATTTGTATAGTATGCCACTGTCTAGATGAATCTCATGAGGCTATTTTATTTCTATTTTTCACCATTGGCTAGTCATGGATAAAGCTGTACCAGTTTCAGTTGCAACCTACCCTTTCCCTAGCTAGCCTCCTCCTTCTTAATGAAAAGGCCTAGGAATTTTCCTCAATCCTGTTTTTGAAGGTCATTTCATTGTCACTTTTAGCCCTCCTCTAACTCATTGTTTAAGTTCTTTCTTGCTATCTTTGTATTCTTTAAGGGCTATGTCCATCTTCAGTTACCTGAACCTTACATTTGTTTCCTTTCTCTTTCAGACTAAGCTCACAACTTCTCTTGTCATCCAATGTTCCCGAATCTTGCCATCCTTTGCCATCATTTTCACAGGTACATGCTGGTCTTCAACTCTAATCAACTGGCCTTTAAAAAAATTCCCACAAGCCACACGTGGATTTACCCTCTCATCGCCACCCTGACTCTGTATTCCCGAGTTCCTGCCTAACATTATTGTAATTAGTCCTCCCTCACATTGGTACTTTTACCTGAGGACTACACTTATCTTATCCATAAGTAACTTAAAACTTAGAATTATGGTCACTGTTCCTGAAATCCTCCCACACTGAAACTCTCATCATCTGGCCAGCTAATTCCCCAATATCAGGTCTGATAATGGCCCTTTCCCTAGTTGGACTATTTACGTATTGCTTCAAAAAACTGTCCTTGACACACCTAACATGGTCCCCGCATCCAAGCCCCTGGCACTAAGTGAGTCCCAGTCAACATTTGGGGAAGTTAAAATCACCCAGCACAACAACCCTGTTGTTTACACATTTTTCCATAATCTATCCACGTACCTGTGCTCTATCTCTATACCTGTTGCTTTTGGGAGGCCTGTAGTACAATCTTATTAATGTAACTGCACTCTTCCTATTCCAGAACTCTACCCATATGACCTCACTGGAGGAGCCTGCAAGCTGTCCTCCCTCAGTGCAGTCGTCATATTCTCCCTAACCAGTAACATAACTCCCTCACCTTTTTTTAATATCCCTATCTATCATGCCTGAAAGATCTAAATGCTGACTGTTAACCTGCCTTGTCCCTCTTGCAATCAAGCTAATTTGATCTTACCACATGCTGTAGTTTTCATAAGGAAATATCTTTATGGCTTATCTATCCAACTGTCAGCTATTTAGTTCCAAAAAGTCTAAGCCATGTTGTTAGTTAATGACAAAAACATTCGGTGCGTAGTGACAGCAGATAAGACCATAAGACGTAAGGGGAGAGAAAAGGGTATTCAGCCCACTGGATCTGCTCTGCCATTCAACGAGATCGTGGTTGATTTGGTAATCATCATCTCCACTGTCCTGCCTTTTTTCCCTCATAACCCTTGATTCTCTCATTGATTTAAAAAATTTGTCTATCTTGGCCTTGAATATATATAATGAACCAACACAACAGCCCTGAGCGGTAAAGAATTCCACAGATTCACAACCGTCTGAGAGAAGAAATTTCTCTTCATCTCTGTCCTCCTTTGGCTGAGGCAGACTGAGGATCTGCCTTTTCACCCTGACCCTAAAACTAGAAAGCAATGAAAACTACCATTGACAAGACCTGCCAACAAAACAGCTCATGGTGAAGGATCAGCTGCCAATAAGCCAATGACCTGCTTTCAGGTGCAGCACTCATGAATGAATGAATGAATGAATCACTAAACTACAATGTGCAACTGCAAACAATTTCAAAAGATTTTTCTCCCCTCTGTTCCACAGCTCATGCAGGGAACATTAATGATGATACTCTCAGCATCAGATTGACCCAGTGGCAGGTCGTTGCCCATTGATTCAGAATGTTGTGCTCAGGTCTAATTAGGACTTCACCACATCATTGAGGCTGACATTTTACAGTAGAATCCAGTGTGTGCTGTGTGACTGGGGGCAGCCAACTTTCAGATGGGATGCGATGCAAAACTCTGGTTGCCTGGTCTGATGGATCCAGAAAGCTTTTATCATTTGTTTCAAAATGAAGGGAGGATATATAAATGTTTTTAACCAACCTGTCCAGGCACATTATGACAGATGTGGGCAGCTGGGACTTGAACCTGTATCTTCTGGCTTAGGGAGAGACACTAGCACTACACCACAGGAGGTTCAGGGAGAGGATGTATCCATAGTAGCATTCATTCAACACAATTTAACCAGATTGAAAGGGCCAACTGTAATTTGCTACATGCCAACCAGCTGTGGTTTTATCCAATTATCAACATTAGCAACTGCAAAAGTGACATTTTGAGACGGACTGTAGTGTCGCTGACTGACATGGGGGTCTGAAAGGAGCTACACAAATGCATATTCTTTCACTGAGTGAGTTTACTGTAAAAATCATTTTGATCTTTTTATCCCCAGTAATCTGCCAAGTTTGTAAGACCATTTCGATTCATTGAAATCAGAATAGCGCAAAACAATGCGTAATATCCTGATGAGAATGAAGCATCTTCAGAAGTCTATTTTTCATAAAATTTCTCACCTTCTAAGGAGAAACAAACATCTCCACATCACCAGAAACACAAAAACAATGATTGTAATGCTGACACCAACAGCAATTGCTTTCATTTCACCATCATCTGGAGTTAAAAGAAACAAAACAATTAGGGAAGGTTCTGCGAAAAATGGCTTCCAGATATTTACAGAAAATCAGTGAATGACTTGCGTTGTTTGAATCTGCCTAAATTTTGATTGAGCTGTGAAGCGTGCAGGTTAGATGGAGTTCACGCGTAGGAGCTCCTTGAATATTGTAATGGGATGTCAGCGTGATTGACAAGGCCCACCTACAACATTTATTGGCTGACCCTAATTGAACTGAATGGCGTGCCAGATCATTCCAGACAGCAGTTAAGTATCAGTCACATTATTGTAGATCTGGTGTCACATGCAGACTGGACAAGGTAAAGATGGCAGACTGTCTTCCTGATAGGACATCAGTGCATCAGATGGGGTTTTTAAACAACCAATGATAGTTTCATGGTCACCGTCTCCGGGACTAGCTTTAAATTCCAGATTTCATTCATTTAATTTATATTCCACCAGCTGCCATGGTGGGTTTCAAACCATGCTCCCAGATCACTAACCTGTGCCTCTGGATTACTAGCCTAGGGACATTAACACAGAACCAGCATCTCCCCATTCCTTATATCAGAAATAACTGAGATAGTGAATGGAAAGTGCTAAAACATTTAGTGAAATAGTTTGTAGAAGCACCAGCAGCTTACTGTATTCATTAATATTCATGGTATGTAGCATTAATATCAGTTGTTTATTAAGTGCCACCCTTTTGAGAGCTTTTTGAATCCCTTGAAACCCCCCACTTTGTGTATAATTTCTTCTGAATCACCCAAATTATCCCCCAACACCCCACCTTTCTCTCATGAACGCAGCACTTTACTGGGATGAAGGACATGCCTTTCAAGAGAATGTGAACAAGTTAGGCCTATATCCATTCCAGTTTAGAAGAATAAGAGGTGATCTTATTGAAATATGTAAGATCTAGACAAGATTGGAGACTGTGGACACTGGGAGGATGTTTCATCTTATGAGGGAGAATAGAGACAGGACATGGCTTAAAAATAAAATGTCTCCCTTTTAAGGCAGAGATAAGGAGAATTATTTTTCTCACAGAGCGTCGTTAGACTTTGGAATTCTCTTCTCTAGAAGGTGGAAGCTGGATCTTTATGTTTAGATTTTTGATTGACAAGGGAATCAAGGCTTATTTAAAAGGGAAATGTAATGTTACCTCCAGCAGCAGATAGACACAGTGAAGAAGGGCACTGAGCAGGGGAGCTCACGTCATGGTGAGGGAAGGCAAGACAAGTGGAATGGACACCCTCTTGGGAAAAAAGAGTGTCTTTGGAGGAAGGAGGGCTTACGAAGAATTCTTCAACTCAATGTAAACCACAGGCTTTGTTCACTGAAAATACCCTTTATTTAACGTTAATTTTCGTTTCTGTGTTTGAATAATGTAATGCCAGTGGAATAAAGAATCACTGCATCGCAGTCTTCTGTGTGTTCAAACTGCGTGTTATATTTTGATGGGATAATTGGGAAAATAAATTTGCTGTAATTGATACCTTAAAGTGCTGTATTCATAAACTGAACAATGTGTTTTAAAAACATTACCATATTCTTTTGTGACAAAAGACACTGCTTCGCTTCTGATTCCTTCTCCTGCATTCGTGAATCCTGAGACTTTTACCGCATAGATTGTCTTTCGCGTAAGTCCTGTGAGCATGTAAAATGTTGTAGAAGAGTTCACTGAAATGGCTACAAAGTACAAAATGACAAAGGGTTAGCAAGACAACAGCTTAGAAAGGTCTGAGTCACTGCACTACCGGTAGTGAGGCTGATTGAGTCTTTAACCCATCAGCTTTGCTTGTTGCTTACACCATCCCAAGTCCTCAGGGCATATTGTGATCTTATAGCCCATAGATAACCATTGCCAGACCATCTACTCCACAGGCTTTTGAATATCAGAGTCACTGAGGGGTGGTATGCAAAGTCAGTCCAGCTAAACTAGTGGAGTTTTTACAGCAGAATTGAAATTCACTTTCGTTGCCAAATCTTTAACTGTGATGAATGGTTCTTCAATCAATGACCATTATAAAATGACATTCTGGTCCACCTGGAATCATCCAAAGTAACAATAGTGTAGGTGAAACTAGTGGAAATCCGTTCCTTCAGTCCTGCCTCTTACAGTGACTTCAAGATGGTGGGAGAGGTCAGAAAAAGCATCTAGCTCATTCTGAAATCAGCATCAAGATCAGAAATGCGCTGTTCCCCAGGGAGGCAGTTCCCATCCCAAATTCCTCCACTTTCCATTGCCCAGATTACATGAATTTGTGCCAAAGAATCAGAGAAAATTTCAGGTTAAATTCTTGTTTACCAATTGGCTTCACTGTTAAATGTTATTTGATTATCTTCCTACACCATAAACTATTCTCTGACAGTTTTGGCTTTATTGTGTAGATTAAATACTTAATATACATGAATACTAAGAGTTCAGTATTTTAAAGGTAAGAATACGTAAGACGTTTCAATTGAAACATACTTTAATCTTACATGTATTAGTTTTTGTGATAGTAGCCTTGTTGACATAATAGAAAATCTTGTAGCCTTGAAGAAAACCTTGACATTCGTCTTCAGGTATTCGATCCCATCTTATTATTGCAGAGGTTTTGGAAATATTGGTGACCATAACATTATTGGGACCAATTCTTGGTGCTTGAATCAAGAAAAAAATCAAATGTACATCTGTTTAGAATTCTTGTTTCTTTTAAATACATGAATGATATATTATAACAGAAATACGAAATATCATAAATTTGATTCAACATACTTCCTTCTAATGTGTAAACATCAATCATCCCAATGGTTATCTCTGTGTTGTTCACGTATATCTTTTTTCTTGTTTTACTGTGTAACATTATTCTGTAGCGTTGCTTTGGCTCAAAGGAATCTGCATAATTGAAAACAGTTTCACATCATGAAAAGTCAGAAATTCCATAAAAATCAAATAACAGATTAAATGCAAGAGCTTTGTGCACACAAAATTGTAGAATAGAGATCCCGTTTTAATTTTCCACATAATGGACTGCCAGCCTTACTCTGGCTATCGATAAAAAGTGCTAAATGCAGGCACTTCCTCTGGAGTGGGCAGAGGATGAGAAATGTTAGGGTATTGTTAAAGATCATCAGCAGTGAAGACTCCAGAAATAAGTTGTTGCAATTCTTAGGGGATAGTAAGAACTGCAGATGCTGGAGTCAGAGATAACACAGTGGGGAGCTGGTGGAACACAGCAGGCCAGGCAGCATCTGAGGAACAGGAAAGAAATGCCCGTTTCTGAAGAAGGGTCCCGACTTGAAACGTCAACTTTCCTGCTCCTCTGATGCTGCCTGGCCTGTTGTGTTCCTCTAGCTCCACACTGTGTTACCAACTGCAATTCTTAATTTAACCTCAAAAACAGCACCTGCTATATTAAAAAGACATTACGTTAGCTGGCATCTGAACGAATAAGACAAGTTAAAGTTTTGACTTAAACCGAGCATGATCCTTTCACATCAATCTACCTTTTGCCTTTGAAAAAAAACTCCACTAAGGCCAGTGTCCTGTCACCAATTCACACTTTATTTACACACGGAGACTTCTTGACACTGATCCAGCTACCCCAGAGCCAACTCTCAGGATGTCAGGATGTCTGACACTCCTGTTTTTAATGTGTCAGCAGGGCTCCCTGATTGGACCAGATTAACATCCCCAATCAGGGAACTCACATTTTATGAGGTCCATGTGACTGATCTCATTACAATCACAACACTTGTCATTCGGTTTTTCTTTTGCATTCTCAACCCTTGTGTTTTTTCTTTAATCCCTCAGCATGGGGAACACGATTATAGTAGACACAGAGCAGAATTTCAACTTTGGCCTGGTGTCACAAATGTCATTTCAGCCAGCCTTGTGCACAATGCTTGGTTTTCCTTTGGATGACGTGTATGACCTGTTTTCTATCCTGTTATATTTGAATGTTCCAGAGACAATATTCTAAACTCCTTTTAATTAAAATCACCAGAAGATAAAACATTTTCTTGTCCTGATTGATCTGACGGATAAGGCTTTGGTGCAACAGAATGACTTTCAGCAGGTCAGGATTTAGGATTTGTTAGCCCTTGGTGTGAGATAGTGGTTACCTGTGTGGAATTCAGTAATCCTTCAATCATATTGGCCAGCAGGAGTTGCTGGCTGCTCTTGGTTTCTTGTCTGGCTGAAATTCGCAGACCACTTGGTGGAAAAATTACAAATAATGCTGATATTTCTCTGATGCTGTGAAATGGAAGCCAAGAATCATGGTAGGGAACTTAAATGCTAATAATGTTCAGGTGTTAAATGTCAGCTTGGAACAGCTGGAGCTCACAGGAGGAACAGTTAAACTGCTATTCCAGAAGAATAGGGATAAGTCATTTCCATATGGTATGCCTGGCACTAACTACATTATCGTATCATTTGACTCTGATCCTGCCACAAAGGGCTCACCTTTGTCCCCCTTCACCCACACATCAACGAATACCGGTCACGCTTGGACGTTGAGCAGTTTTTCCACCGCCTCCGTGCTTACTTCTTTAACCGTGAGCCTAACCCTCCCTCTACTGACCCCTTCTCCCGCCTCCAACACACCCCCTCCTCTTGGACACCACCCCAAGGCCTCCTACCCTCCCTCGACCGAATCAGCTCCAACTGCCGTTGAGACATCAACCGCCTCAACCTCTCCACCCCTCTCAACCACTCCAACCTCTCCCTCACAGAACGTGCAGCCCTCTGCTCCCTCCGCTCCAATCCTAACCTCACCATAAAACCCCCGGACAAGGGAGGCGCAGTTGTAGAATGGCGCACTAACCCTCTACATCGCCAAGGCCAGGCACCAACTCTCCAACACCTCCTCCTACCGCCCCCTTGATCATGACCCCACCCCCCGACCACCAAACCATTATCTCCCAAACCATCCACAACCTCATCACCTCAGGTGACCTCCCACCCACAGCCTCCAACCTCATTGTTCACTAAGCCCGCACCGTCCGCTTCTATCTCCTTCCCAAAATCCACAAACCCGACTGCCCTGGTCGACCCATTGTCTCCGCCTGCTCCTGCCCCACCAAACTTATCTCCACCTATCTCGACTCCATTTTCTCCCCCTTAGTCCAAGTCCAGGAACTCCCTACCTATGTCCGTGACACCACCCACGCCCTCCATTTCCTCCAGAACTTCCAATTCCCCAGTCCCCAACACCTCATCTTTACCATGGACGTCCAGTCCCTATACACCAGCATTCCCCATACAGATGGCCTAAAGGCCCTCCAGTTCTTCCTGTCCCGCAGGCCCGACCAGTCCCCCTCCACTGACACCCTCATCCACTTCGTTGAACTCATCCTTACTCTCAACAAATTGTCTTTCAATTCCTCCCACTTCCTACAGACAAAGGGGGTGGCCATGGGTACCCGCATGGGCCCAAGCTATGCCTGCCTCTTTTAGGTTACTTGGAATAATCCCTCTTCCATACCTACACTGGCCCTATCTGCCACCTCTTCCTCCGTTACATTGATGACATTATCGGTGCCGCCTCATGCTCCCACGAGGAGCTCGAACAGTTCATCCACTTCACCAACACCTTCCACCCCAACCTGAAGTTCACCTGGACCATCTCTAGTACCTCTCTCTCCTTCCTGGACCTCTCTGTCTCCATCTCCGGCAACCACCTAGAAACTGATATCCATTTCAAGCCCACCGACTCCCACAGCTACCCAGAATACATCTCCTCCCACCCACCTTCCTGAAAAAATGCCATCCCCTATTCCCAATCCCTTCGCCTCTGCCACATCTGCTCCCAGGATGAGGCAGTCCACTCCCATACATCTCAGATGTCCTCGTTTTTCAAGGACCACAACTTCCCCCACTCAGTGGTCGAGAACGCTCTCAACCATGTCTCCCGCATTTCCCGCAACTCATCCCTCACACCCCCTCCCCGCAATAACAACCAAAACAGAATCCCCCTCATCCTCACGTACCACCCCACCAACCTCCAGATCCAACGCATCATTCTCCGACACTTCTGCCATCTGCAATCCGACCCCACTAACAAAGACATTTTTCCCTCCCCACCCTTATCTGCTTTCCGGAGGGACCACTTTCTCTGTGACTCCCTTGTCCACTCCACACTCCCCTCCAGCCCCACTCACCCGACACTTTTCCCTGCAACCGCAGGAAGTGCTACCCCTGCCCCTACACCTCCCCACTCACCCCCATCCCAAGCCCCAAGAAGACTTTCCACATCAAGCAGATGTTCACCTGCACATCTGCTAATGTGGTATACTGCATCCGCTGTTCCCGTTGTGGCCTCCTCTACATCAGGGATACCAAGCGGAGGCTTGGGGACCGCTTTGCAGAACACCTACGCTCGGTTTGCACTAAACAACTGCACCTCCCAGTGAACCATTTCAACTCCCCCTCCCATTCCGCAGATGACATGTCCATCCTGGGCCTCCTGCAGTGCCACAACGATGCTACCCGAAGGTTGCAGGAACAGCAACTCATGTTCCGCTTGGGAACCCTGCAGCCCAATGGTATCAATGTGGATTTCACAAGCTTCAAAATCTCCCCTCCGCTTATCGCATCCCAAAACCAGCCCAGCTCGTCCCCGCCTCCCTAACCTGTCCTTCCTCCCACCTATCCCCTCCTCCCACCTCAAGCCCCACCCCCATCTCCTACCTACTAATCTCATCCCACCCCCATGACGTGTCCGTCCTCCCTGGACTGGCCTCTCTCCTCCCTACCTCCCCACCTACCCTCACCTTTACTGGCTCCATCCCCGCCTCTTTGACCTGTCTGTCTCCTTTCTACCTAACTTCTCCTCTGTCCATCTTCTATCCGCCTCCCCCTCTCTCCCTATTTATTTCAGAATCCCCTTCCCCTCCCCCATTTCTGAAGAAGGGTCCAGACCCAAAATGTCAGCCTTCCTGCTCCTCTGCTGCTCGGCCTGCTGCGTTCATCCAGCTGTACACCTTGTTATCTCAGATTGTCCAGCATCTGCAGTTCTTACTATCTCTGAAACATCCTATCTGCTGCAGGCTTCATTACTCTATTGCCCTCATGGCCAACCTTCTATGTTCTCTCCCCAGACGTTCGATCTCATCTGAAGGTCTGCAGCCAGTGTCCTAACTTGCACCAACGCTGATTACCCATTTCCCCTGTGCCCGCAGAATCACAATGACTTCTGCTTAAGCAGCTCCTTGAGATTAAAAGCCTTCATCCTTTCAAATCCCTCTGTGGTCCCAACCCTTTCTATCTCCTTACTCCTGTGATCTCCTTAATCTCCACAGCCTTCCAAATCTTTGTTACTCTCTAATTCATGCTGTTTGCTCATCCCCAAATATCATCATTGGTGGCCATGTCTTTAGCTGTCGATGCCCAGTCTCTGGAATTTGTTCCTGTTCCTACCTTTACTGAAATGCTCCTTCAAACCTGCATCTTGATGAAGCTTTATGTCCTTTGTCCTTATATGTGGTTTGTTGTCAAATTTGCTTTGGTAATATAACTGTAAATGATGAACGGTTTATTGTCACTTGAATTTTACAGTGAAAAACCACAATCCGATGCCATTTTGAATGGTTTAAGAATAAACAGGGTAGAAACATAAAATTGAAAGAGACTCCTCCACTGCCTCACCGCTGTCTGTGCCAGAGCACGAATGTAGCAGTCATCAATCTGAAAGCACCATCTCTTCACCACTGGGCCCATCTTGCCAACACAGATGCTGAGTCCAACGTTGAACGCACACTCGCCCTTTGTCCCTGGCTCTGCTGCTGCCACTGTCTCACCAATAACCAGGAGTCCCCAGTCTGGGCCTACTGCGATCACAACCAGGAATCCATGGCTCCACTGCCAGGCCAGGTCACGACCACACCAACAGTCCCACTGTGCCCACGGATGTCACCTTGCCAACGCCACCATCGGAGCTTTACCACTGCCCTGAATGCTGGAAGGATGCCTTTACTGCCGCTGCCTCCGATAGCCAGGAGGAGCAGTGTCCACTGATACCTCCTCTGACTGCCAGGAGGCTGCTGCCACTCCGCACCCCACCCGCTCTCGCTGCCACACCGATGCTGTGAACTAACTTGCCAAGGAAAAGAAAAACTATGCAGATGCTTTGGATGTTTTACTGTGTTAAAGGTGCTATGGAAATATAAATTGTTAGTCTGTTCATATGTTGTAGTCCTCCTATATTCATAAGTGAATGGTGGTAGACAATTGAACAATTCACTGAAAGAGGAGGTGACTTCACAAATGTCTTCGTCGTCAATGATGAGGGAGCCCAGCACATCAGTGTAAAAGATAAGACTTAAGCCCTTGCAACTACCTTCACCAGAAGTGTTGAGTATATGATCCAACGTGCCCTCCTCTGGAAGTCTCCAGCAACAAAGGTGCCAGTTTTCAGCCAACTCAATTCATTCCACATGATATAAAGAAGCATTTGGAGGCACTGGATACTGCGAAGGCTACGGGCCCTGACAACAGACTGAGGATCTGTGCTCCAGAGTTGGTGGTTCTTCCGGAAGAGGAACAAGGATGTCCTGCTGCAGTTATAAAGAGCACTGGTGAAACCACACCTGGAATAATATGTACAGTTTTGGTCTCCTGGTCGGGGAGTCCAGAACCAGGGATCATAGTTTAAGGATAAGAGGTAAACCACTAACGACTGAGGTGAGGAGAAATTTCTTCACCCAGAGAGCGGTGAGCCAGTAGAATTCACTACCACAAAAAATGGTTGAGGTCCAAGACATTGTATTGAAGAAAGCGGTAGATAAGTGGGTTTTTCTCTGTGCATTTGTGGGATGTGAGCGTCACTGGTTAAAGTGATCAAGGTATATAGAGGGAGGACAAGATTAATGTTTTGAACGTGATGATCAGCAATGATCATGCTGAATGGCAGCGCAGGCTCTAGGGGTCACATGGCCTCCTCCTGCTCCTATATTCTTATTTCTTTGTTTCTATACCAAACAATGTAGGGTGGCAAGGCGGTTAGCACTGCTGCCTCACAGCGCCAGTGGCCAGGTTCGATTCCAGCCTTTGGCGGACTGTCTGTGTTGAGTTTGCACATTCTCCCTGTCCCTGTGTGGGTTTCCTATGCATCTCCGGTTTCCTCCCACAAGCCAAAGATGTGCAGGTTAGGCAGATTGGCCATGCTAAATTGCCCATAGTGTCCAGGGATATGCAGGGCAGAAGGATTAGACATGGGAAGTGCAAAGTTACAGGGATAGGGTAGGGTGAGAGGGAGTTTCTGATAGAGATGCCCTTTTATGGGTCAAATGGCCTGTTTCCACATATTAGGGGTTCTATGATTCTATGAATCCAGGTATGTCCCATACATAAAAAAGGACAAATCAAACTCGGCCAATTACTGTCCCATCTGTCTACTCTCGATCGTCAGTAAAGTGATGGAAGGGGTCATCAACAGTGCTATCAAGCAGCACCTGCTCAGCAATAACCTGCTCAGTGACACCCAGTTTGGGTTCCACCAGGGCCACTCAGCTCCTGATCTCATTATAGCCTTGGTTCAAACATGAATAAAAGAGCTGAATTCCAGAGGTGAGGTGAGACTTACAGCCCTTGACATCAAGGCTGCATTCGACTGAGTGTGGCATCTAGGAGTCCTATCAAAATTGGAATCAGCGGATCAGTGGGCAAACTCTCCAGTGGTGAGTCTTACCTGGCACACAGGAAGATGGTTGTAGTTGTCGGAGATCCATCATCTCAGCTCCAGGACATCTCTGCACGAATTCCTGAGGGTAGGCGTCCTAGCCCCAGCCATC
This sequence comes from Ginglymostoma cirratum, assembly GCA_024137785.1. Lineage (NCBI taxonomy): Eukaryota > Metazoa > Chordata > Chondrichthyes > Orectolobiformes > Ginglymostomatidae > Ginglymostoma > Ginglymostoma cirratum. The sequence continues at coordinate 20,970,506 of JAHRHZ010000266.1, forward strand.
TTTAGCTGTTTCATTACTGATCTTCCCTCCATCAAAAGGTCAGAAGTGGGGATGTTCGCTGATGATCGCATAACGTTCAGCAGCTTTTGCGAGTCCTCATACTGAAGCAGTCAATGCTCAAATGCAACAAGATCTGGGCAATATCCAAGCTTGGGTTGACAAGTGGCAAGTAACATGCATGCCACATATATGACAGGCTACAACCATCACCAATAAGAGACAATCTAAACACTGCCCCTTGACATTCAATGGTATTGCCATCAGTGAAAACCCACTATCAACATTCTGCGGGTTACCATTGACCAGAAATGCAACTGGATTCACCAAATAAACACAGTGGCTACAAATGTAGGTCAGAGGCTACGGATACTGCGATGAGTAACTCGTCTGACTCCCCAAAACCTGTCCATCATCTATAAGGCACAAGTCAGGAGTGTGATGGAACACTTTCTACTTGCCTGGATGAGTACAGCTCCAACAACACTCAAGAAGTTTGACACCATCCAGGCCAAAGCAGCCCACTTGACTGTAAATACATCCACAAGCATCCACTCCCGCCACCACCAACTCTCAGTAGCAGCAGTGTATACTATCTACAAGACGCACTGCAGAAATTCACCAAAGACCTTCCAAACCAACAACCACTTCCATCTAGAAGGACAAGGGAAGCAGATACATGAGAACTCCACCACCTTCAAGTTCACCTTCAAGCCACTTACCATCCTGACTTGGAAATATATCTCCGTTCCTTCAATGTTGCTGGATCAAAATCCTGGAATTCCCTCCCTGATGGCATTGTGGGTCAACTGCACGTGGACTGCAGCAGCTCAAGAAGGCAGCTCACCACCACCTTCTTAAGGGCAACTAGGGACACACCATAAATGCTGGCCAGCCAGCAATGCCTACTTCCCACAAATAAATTTAAAAAAAAATCTAACAATTTTCCCTTGTAGCTCAATGGTATTACCATAACCAAATCCCCTACTGTTAGGTTCTGATAGTTGCCATTGACTAAAACTCAACTGGATCAACTATGTAAATATTGTGGCTACAAGAACAAGTCAGAGGTTCTGTGACAAGAGATTTACCTCTTGTCTCTCCAAAACCTGTCCACAAAGCATAAGTCAGAAGTCTATTGCAATACCCTCCACTTGCCTCGAGGAGTGTGCCTTCTATACCTCTCAAGAGTCTCAACACAATCCAGGAGAGAGCAGTCAAGGTGATTAGCACATCTGCCACATTTAACATGCAATTCTTCCATCACTAATGCGTAGCTGCAGCTGTGTGTACCATTGGGTGCGAATGTTGTCAACAAGAATACATATTCCTGCAGATGAATCATTGGGGAAGCAGCAGCCAGTCTCAAAGATGGCATTACCAGAAGTAACAGAGTGCTTCACGGCTTTAGGAAGGACCCCTCTGCTTGAAGCATGGGAACTGGAGAGGACTCGGTGCAGCTTTCTCAATAAAGATGGCGACCATTAACCATTAACTCTGGGAACATCTCCTATTGGCATGACTGTAAGTTTCCCTTTGGGATTTGTTGCTCATCCAACATGTTTATGAAGTCCATGTGCCCAGCCGCCGCCACCACCTCCACCTCCCTCTCATTCCCAGCCCACTTTGTCCCTAGCTTGGAGATGTCAGAAGTGCTTCCGGCAGCCCAGCTGATGTCATGTGCCTCAGCAGTGCCTGTGTCATGGATAACCACTCCACTAACATATACAGGCAGAACTACAGCAACCCACTCCTTCACTAGTACTTTCCAAACATGTAAACTCTACCAGCTATAAATATGAGGGCCCTAAGTATATGACAACACCAGCTGTATTCTCCTCCAAATGACATGCCATCCTGACCTGGAAATATATTTTCCTTCCCTAGTGCTGGGTAAAGTCCAGGAAATCGCTCTCTAACAATGCTGGAGGCTTACGTACACAAAGTGACAACAGCTGTTCAAGTAGATAGCTCATACCTTCTTTACAGGGGAATTCATGACGAGAGTGAAGGTGTAATAAACACTTTTGTGACCTTTGCCTCGTTAAGGGAATGTGTCTGTACAGTCGTACACTGCCAAGAAAGTTCAAACTATGAATCACATCTTTTGTTTCAGTGGTAAGGCTTAGGTATTTGCTAAGGTTTAGTAATGTCACTTGCTTGCCTCAACTTTGGAAGATTGTGACTTCAAGTCTGACTCCAGGGCCTTAAGCTGATACTCAAGTGAAGAGTTAAAGGAGTGCAGTGCTGTTGGAGATGTAGTCTTCCACTTGGGACATTGAAGAGAATTCCAACTGCTTTCTCAGGTGGATGCAAAAGTTCCCTTAGCATTATTTTAGAGGAGAACAGGAGTTCTTTGCGGTGTTTTGACTGATTGTCCTTAACAGACAGTGCTAGAACTGATCACCTATTCATTTATCTTAGTAGCTATGGGACTTTGGTCTATGCAAACTGGTCGCTGTATTGTCTACATAGTGACAAAGACTCCAATTCAGAAATGTACTTCATCGGCTGCAAAGTGCATTGGAGCCTCTGGAGGTCATGGGCATCCCTATCTAAATGCAAGTTTTTTCTTTGTCCCTCATGGTTGACGATGAATCTTCTGCCTGAACTGTGGTGCAATAGGATCTCCAGCAGCAGGTAGTAACCAGGACTTCATTTTGGAAAGGAGAAAAGTTTTTCATAAAAAGCAGCCATGATATGGAGGTGCCGGTGTTGGACTGGGGTGGACAAGGTCAGAAATCACACAGCACCAAGTTATAGTCCAAAAGGTTTATTTGAAAACACAAGCTTGTGTCAAAAGTGTTGTTTGTTCAAGGAGCTTCCAAGCCAGGAGCTCTTACGTTGAAGCCTGAGTAATAAGAACTGAAAACTTTTTGGCCATCAGAATTTTCAGAGGTTCATATCAGCAGAAAAGAATCGTGGAACTGCTTCCACAGTTGAAAGGAAAGAAAGTCCCAATAATTTTTCCACTTGTTATAACATTCACTTTCTATGTGGAAACTAATTTTCCATTATTAGTCTTAAACTTGCTCTTTTCTAGTATCAGCTTTTATCACCTCATCTACTTTCATAATTCAGTTTGAAATAATTTTTCATCTTTGCTTTTTAGCTGTGAGCTCCTTTCAAGGAAGGTTGTTGTGATCTATCCTCATAACTAGAAATGTGACTATTTCAGTAGAAGTGACATGGACAGACAACATAGGCTAAATGGTACAAATTTGAGGGGAGCACAGGAGCAGATGGGCCTCAGAGTTCATGTGCACGATTCACTGAATGTGGCTAGACAAGTTAAGAACGAAACCAAAATAGCACAGGAACAGGCCCTTCGGCTCACCAAGCCTGCGCCAATGCATGACGCCCTTTCTAAACTAAAAACCTTTTGCATCCCTCTATTCACTGCCTGTTGTTAAGAGTTATAGGATCTTTGGGTTTATAAATAGAGGCATGGAGTACAATGGTAAAAGTGATGCTATACCTCTACAAATCATTAGTCAGAGCACATTTAGAGTATTGTGTTCAGTCTGGGACTTTATTTAAGGAAGGACATTAAAGCCCTGGCGAGAGTGCAAAGAAAATTTACTAGAATGATACCAGGAAAAAGGGATTTGAGATACAAGGAAAGAAAAGAGAAATTGGGCTTATTCTCTTTGAAGCAGAGAAGAATAAGATGTAGCCTTACTGAGATGTTCAAAATTATGAACAATTTTGACAAGATAAAGAAAGATATTCTGTTTCCACTAGTTATCATCTCAGTAACTAGGCATCACAATTTCAAGATTGTCAGCAAAAGAGCTAGGAATGAAATGAGGAGATATTCATTTACTAATTGTTATGATTTGGAATGTGCTGCCTGGGAGAGTGGTGCAGGCAGATTCCATACAAGATTTCAAAACAGAGCTGGGGGATATACATTTGAAAGTGATTTAGAGGGCCACAGAGATAGGGCTGAAGAATGGGAGTAGCTGGATAGCTCTTTTGGGAGCCAGTATAGACACAGTCATAGAGACGTACAGCATGGAAACAGACCATTCAGTCCAACTCGTCCATGCCAACCAGATATTCTAAATTAATCTAGTCCCATTTGCCAGCATTTGACCCATATCCCTCTAAACCCTTCCTATTCATATACCCATCCAGATGCCTTTTAAATGTTGTAATTGTACCAGCCTCCACCACTTCCTCTGGCCACTCATTCCACACACGCACCACCCTCTGCATGGAAACGTTGCCCCTTAGGTCCCTTTTAAATCTTTCCCCTCTCACCTTAAAACTAAGCCCTCTAGTTTTGGACTCCCCTACTCTGGGGAAAAGACCTTGATTATTCACCCTATCCATGCCCCTCATGATTTTACAAACTTCTATAAGGTCACCCCTCAGCCTCTGACACTGCAGAGAAAATAGCCCCAGCCTATTCAGCCTCTCCCTGTAGCTCAAACCCTCCAACTCTGGGAACATCCTTGTAAATCTTTTCTGCAACCTTTCAAGCATAATAACAACTTTCCTATAGCAGAGAGACCAGAATTGCATTATTCTAAAAGTGGCCTAACCAATATCCTGTACAGCCGCAACATGATCTCCCACCTCGTATACTCAATGCACTGACCAATAAAGGCAAACATACCAAACACCTTTCTAACTATCCTGTCTACTGGGACTCCACTTTCAAGGAACTATGAACCTGAACTCCAAGGTCCCTTTGGTCGGCTATGCTCCCCAAGGTTTTACCATGAAGTGCACAAATCCTGCCCTGACTGCCCAACCAAAATGTAACGCCTCACATTTATCTAGATTAAACTCCATCTGCCACTCCCCAGCTCATTGATGCATCTGTTCAAGGTCCCGCTGTACTGAGGTAACCTTCTTCACATGCATGATGTGTCAAAAGGGCTCCTTCCGTATTGCAAAATTCTATGCTTCTACAACTTTGATCTTTAACAAAAGGAGCAAGTTATTGCCTTTGGGTTTGTGTGTCCTGAAATCAAGGTTAATCAGGGTCCGGAACCTACACTGTATGGGGAACAGTCACTAACAGGGTATTTAATGACCAGAGTGTGTGCTTGGGACCAATTAAGGATGGCTTTGGGCTCTTTAAATTGGACAGGAGGGCCATTACAAGGCTCTCCAGTGAAGAGGCTTCAGTTAAACCTTGCAGCTATGGGTGTGGGAGGGCATCTTCATTTTGAGCTGCATCTGAAAATCTGCTAATCTGTTGCCAATGTTGTGGGAGGCCTACAGGCCAACTGGGAAATTCCAGTCAGATTTTGCTAATTAGCCTCATGATCCTTAAAATTAGCTTAACTAGGTGCCTACTACTTGTGGGTCAGTAACCATTGTTCCCGGTAACCATGCTGGTGGGCAGTGCAAAATTGCACGTCCACCTGACCTCACTTCACCCTTACTCCACCCGTAATTGAGGCATAAAGAGCAGTCTCATGGCTCTGCTCAGCCCTGCCTCAAGCACTTCCATGTATTTATGACCAGAGCAGGACAGTAATAATCAATTGTCCTTTACAGTCTGAACCTGATTTACCATATTTTGGTTGTACAAGGCAACATTGTATTAGCTTTATCAATTGCTGCTCCTCTGAGTTCAGAAATATTTAATGTTCAGTCTGCTATGATTCCTGCATTCCTTGCATCTTTATACAAAACTGTAGGAAGATGGCTTATGAATATTGTTTGTTTTACAGAAAGGAGAGAGAGGGCCTGGTTTTGTGGTACAATGATAACAACCTCTCTCTCTCAACGTCAGCAAAACAAAAGAACTGATCATTGACTTCAGAAAGACAGGGGCCACACATGCCCCCATCTACATCAACAGAGCAGAATTTGAGAGGGTTGAGAGCATTAAGTTACTAGGAGTAACGATAAGTGACAACCTGTCCTGACTTCCCACGTAGATGCAATGGCCAAGAAGGCACAACAATGTCTCCTCTTCAGGCAGCTAAGGGAATTTGGCATGTCCATAAGGACCCTCACCAACTTTTACAGATACACCATAGAAAGCATACTATCCGGGTGCATAACCGCCTGGTATGGCAACTGCTCTGCCCAGGACCGTAAGAAACTACAGAAGGCAGTGCACTGCCCAGATCATCATTGAAGCCAACCTTCCAACCACAGATAGCACTTACACTTCTCATTGCCATGGAGAGGTTGCCAACATCAATGACCCTTTCCACCCCAGTAATGCTCTCTTACAACCTCTTCCGACAGGCAGAAGATACAGAAGCTTGAACACACCCACCAACAAGTTCAAGAACAGCTTCTTCCCTGCTGTTATTAGACTGATGAATGGACTCTCTAGCCTCAAGTAATGTTGATCTTGCTTCATGTACCTCAGTCTGTCTAAGCACCCAATGATCTGTATGTCCTTGCTTACTATGATCAGCCGTACTGCTCGCAAACAGAGCTTTTCACTGTACTTAGGTACATGTGGCAACAATAAAATCAATTCAAATCAACCTTCCCATATGCGGTTTTTATACCTGTTTCCACTTATTTGAGCTGTTATTGGCCTTCCATGTACAGTGACTTGCTGGAAATTCATGAACACCACATTGTAACATTTCCATAGTTCACTTGACTTGCCACTTCTTCAAAGAAACACAAGGGGATGAACAAATAGGACTTACCTTTCCAAATTTATGTTGACTGCCATTTACAATGTTACCATTGCGCAGTCTTTGAATCTTCAATCTTTGAATTTATTCATAATGATCAGTTCCATTGTCTTAGATTAGAATACTGGTGTAGTTGATTGCTTTGACAACCTTTTGGCAAATTATCGCCATTTGCCCCTGTTTCTTGTTCTGGGATCGCCCCACAGTCCAGTGAACTCCCTTTTAATGATTATAAGACTCTTAAATTTCTCCCCAGTCTCAATACTCTTCACCATAGTGGTGAATTTTCTTGGGACTTCTCCCATTCCCTGGCAGAAAAAGAGGCTCAAGGAAAGTCATCTCCACCTTGGCACCCAACAGCTCTCAAGAAGTCTGGGAATTTATTTTGTTTGATTTCATGCATTCTGTACATTCAGAAAAACATAATGCTCCTAGGCTCTCCTGTTTTAGAAAGTGACGACACAATGATTTATACTGTTCCAAAATGTTAGCCACAGCTCTGTAGCATATCTCTGTGTAATGAGGTTGAGGATTCAAATCTCACACCAGGGGCTTAAGTAGTAAAATGTAAATTGATGAATCAGTTTAGTACCAAGGGAGTGCTGCACTGACAGAGATGTTGTACTGTTCATGGAATAAAAGAGCAGTGACAACATGGTGTGAAATTGGCCGAGAGTAATGTTTGGGCTGGAGAAAACGTTCTGACCTTTGCACACTCTAATATATATATATCAATTACTTAGATCTTGGTGGACTATGCATATTTTTAAAATTTGTGGGTGATAGAAATCTTAGAATCATTATGATACGTGAGATGGATAGCATAGAACTTCAAAAGGACATAGACAAGTTGGTGTCAGTTCGGGTTCAATTCTAAGAAATGTAAAGTGATTCATTTTAGTAGAAAGATCATGGAGAGACAAGATAAGATGAAGGGTGCAACTTTAATGAGACACAAGAGCAGAAGGACAGGTCAAAACAATAAGTTAATACAGGCATAGAGTACAAAATCAAGGAGGTTATGCTGAACTTGTAGAAGGCACTCAGACCTTAGCTGAAATTTTGTATACAGTTCTGGCACCACATTTCAAAAAGGATGCGAGCACACTCGAGAGGGAGTGCAGAAGATATTTACAAGAATAGTTCTAGCAATGAGAAACTGAGATGCTCATTTGGAGATCCAGTATAGACACAAAGGGGTGAGTTGCCTCCTCTGTCTGTAATTCTCATTCTGTGATTCTGAGTTCTTTGGAATATATTACTCAGTTATTTGCATTATCGATCATTCTGGGAAGAAAGGATATTCAAGGATTTTGATTCACTTCAAACACAAGGCTGGCTGTTTGCTTCTGTGGTGAGGCTGCTAAATAAATTGAGTTTATCAATTCTAATCTATATTCAGTTGCCATTAGCCCAAGCTGTTAAGCTTTGTTAATTCATTCTGCCTGCTTACTTCGTGTGCCTTCATTGCACTGGTAGAACCCAATGTGACAAAACAATAAAAGATTCTGTTGAAGCAATTGTTTGAGATTGAATCACATGTCCTGAACACTGCATTGCACCAAACTGTCATGACATCTCCTGGAATTGACAAGAAATTTGTTTCATTCTGTTGCACGTTATGAAGTTCAATTTCCTGCTACCATTAACTCCAGATTAGATGAGTACAGACATACCAACAGCAAAAAAAAATTGAATCCGTATAAATATTTGGATGCAAGTTCAGTCTTTTTGCTTTCAAAATGATCATTGCATTAGTAACAAAATTTGTAAGACTGGAAAGAACAAGCTCACCTTTCAGAATGTAACTGTGAAGCGTCTTTTTTATATATGTTGAACTTTCAACGTGCATCTCATTCCCAATGACAGGACCCCAATCAACAATGTAACCTTTTATCCGCCTTTTCATATCCAAATCCCAGCTAATCAAAATGCTGTCGTTCCCATAGGGAGTGGCATTAATCTTGCTGTTAAGACCTGCAGTAAGTTCAAGTATTACATTTTAGATACAGAAATCATGCATTGAGTAACTTTTCACAACAAGATGAATTAAGCGCCTATTAGATGATACTTACTAATTTGATAAAAAGGTGGGATAATGATTTCATTTGCAGGTGAGGACCCAGCTGAATTGTAAGCGAACACTCGGAATTTGAAAGATGCTTGTGAAAGGATGAAGACACATTCTTTGTCGACTGTTTCAATTGATTGGATCACATGATATTGGTTTGGGGGTATTCTTTCAATCGTAATATTATATCCTTGCACAGTTGTACCGTTGACCGTGGCTGCATTCTGAAAAAAAAACTCGATGAAAAAGAGTTGACAGAAGTTTCTTGAACAAATTCACTTCTTACATCAGACTAGGGAGAAAAGAATATGGCATGGGGACGTTTAATTATTGATAAAGGAATCCATTGCTGCAGAAATACAGGAGGACATCCTGGAACGGTCTTCAAATGAAGCCGTCTGGGTAGAGCTTAGAAATAAAAAACGATAGATTATTTTGCAGTGATTATACTACAGACCTCTCAACAGTCTGTGAGAGATAGAGGAGCAAATATATAGGCATATTACAGAAAGGTCTGAGAGAAACAGGCATATAGTTGTGGGGGAGCTCAACTTTGCTAACATTAACTAGGATCGCCTTATTCTGAAAAGATTACATGAGGTAGAATTTTTAAAGTGTATTCATGAAAGCTTTCTGTGCCATATCCTAAATAATCCTACTAGAGATGGTACAGTGCTGGACCTAGGAAATCAAGTGGTTGAAGTATCAGTGGATGCGCATTTTGGGGATACTCTGTAAGTTTTAAAGCCATTATGGAAAGATCATAAGACCATAAGACATAAGAGCAGAAGTTAGGCCATTCAGCCCATCGAGTCTGCTCCGCCATTCAATCACAGCTGATAAGTTTCTCAACCCCATTCTCCCGCCTTCTCCCCATAAGCCTTGATCCTCTTGATAATCAAGAACCAATCTACCTCCATCTAAAGTATACTCAAGACCTGTCCTCCACAGCCTTCTGTGGCAGTGAATTCCATAGATTCACCACTCTCTGGCGAAAGAAGTTTCTCTTTATCTCCGTTCTAAAAGGTCTTCTCTTTACTCAAAGTCTGTGCCCTCGGGTCCCAGTCTCTCCTACCAATGGAAACATCTACCCAACATATAAGGATAATGCAGAAATGTCTAAACTAGGGGGAAGGTCAATGTCAACACCATTAGACAGAATCTGAAAAATGTAGACGAAGAGCAGCTACTTGCGGATCAGTCTACATTTGGAAAGCAGGAGTCTTTTAAAAGCAGTATAGTGAGAATTTAGGTCCAACATGTTCCTCTAAGAGTGAGGGGTAAGGGCAGCAGATCCAGGGAATCCAGGATGTCAAGGGATATTGAGAGTTTGATAAAGGAAAAGAAGGAACCATATGTCAGGTACAGCACATTAAATATAGGGGAGGTCCTTCAAAAGTATGAAGTGTAAGAGTTGCTTAAAAAGGAAATTAGATAGGCAATGAGGGGCCACAAAATATGTGGCAGGTGGGAATCAAGGAAAACAGCGAGGCTTTTTAAAGAATATTAAGAGTAAGAGTATTACCAGGGACATAGTGGGACCAATTAGGGATCAAAGAGGCAACTTGTGCGTGGAGCCAGAGGACATGAGTGAGGTCTTAAATGAATGTTTCTTAAATGTATTCACGAAGAAGAAAGACATTGTAGGCGGGGATATCAGTTGGGATGGTGAGGTTCTAGAACACGTTAAGATCAATAAGGAGGAGGTATTAGATGTTTAACAGGCCTGTAGGTGCATAAATGCCCAGGCCCGAGGAGATGTATCCCAGGCTACTGTGGGAGGTAAAGGAGGAGATTGCTGGGGCCTTGGTGGAGATATTTAATACTTCGCTGGTCACAGGTAAAGTGCCAAATGACTGGAGCAAAGCTAATGGGGCTCTTTTGTTCAAGAAGGGCAGCAGGGATAGGCCAAGTAATAATAGTTAATCTGATGTCAGTGATGGGGAAATTACTGGAAAAAGTTCTGAAGGACAGGATTAATCAAAACATGGAAAGGCAGGGAGTGATCAGACGTAATCAGCACAGATTTGTTAGCAGGAGATCCTGTCTGACTAATTAAATCAAGTTTTAGAAAAGGGGACTAAATATATTGATGAGGGTAGTACAGTTGATGTGGTGTACGTACTTCAGTAAGGCCTTTGACAAAGCACCATGTAGAAGGCTGGTCCAAAAGGCAAAAGCCCATAAGATCCAAGGCAAGTTGGTACACTGGATCCAAAATTTGCTTGCAAATAGGTCACAAAGGGTAATGGTGGAGCGGTGTTTTTTGTAATTGGAAGCCTGTGACCAGCAATGTACCACGAGGTTCGGTGCTGGGGCCTTTGCTGTTTGTTATGTACCCATCAATGACTTGGGTGTGAATGTAGAAACTATAATTAGTAAGTTGCAGATGACACAAAAATTGTTGGTGATAACAAGCATGGGGCTGGATGAACACAGCAGGTCAAGCAGCATCATAGGAGCAGGAAAACTTGACGTTTCGGGCCTAAACCCTTCATCTCTGATACAAAAATTGTTAGTATTGTTGATAGTGAGAGGGATGGTTTCAGGCTACAGTCTGGTATTGATCACCTGGTAAATTGGGCAGAGCAATGGCAGTTGGAATTTAATCCCAATAAGTGCGAGGTGATGCATTTTTGGGAGGCCTTATAAGGGAAGGATATACATGATAAATGGTAGGTTCTTGAATAGTATTGGGGACAAAGGGACATTGGTATACAAATCTATAGATCCCTGAAGGCACAGGTAGATGGGATGGTGAAGAAGGCACATGGAAAGCTTGCCTTCATTAGCCAAGGCATAGAGAATAGGAGTGGAGCAAGGAACTCATGTTAGAACTTTATAAATCACAGATAGAATACTGTTTGTAGTTCTTTTCGCCACATTATCGGAAGGATGTGATTGTACTGGAGAGAGTGCAGAACAGATTCACCAGGATGTTGCCTGGGATGAAAAATCTCAGTTATGAGGAGTGACTGGATAGGTTGGGTTTATTTTCCTTGGAACAGAGGAGGCTGAGGAGGCATCTGATTGAGGTGTATAAAACTACGAGAGACACAGACAAAGGAGATTATGAGAATTTATTCCCCATAGCAGACTGTCAAAGACCAGACATCATAAGTTTAAGTTAAGGAGCAGGTGGTTTACAGGAGATCTGAGCAGTGATTATTCACCCAGAGGGTGGGAGAAATATGGAATGTGCTGCCTGAGAGGGTGGTGGAGGCAGATACTTGTGCAACATTTAAGAAGCATCTGGATGAGCACTTAAAAATACCAGGGCATTGTAAGTTATGGACCACATCCAGGTGAATGGGGTTAGTGTAGTCCACTGTCTATTGGTTGGCATGGACATAGTGGGCCAAAGGGCCTGTTCCTATGCTGTGTGACTCTCTGACAGTAATAGAGATCTCCTATTGTGGCAATATAGACCAGTTTATATACTTTAGACAATGTCTGTATCCAAGGCTCAATGCCTAATACCCAGAATCAACAAAATACAGGATGAATTTATTTTTCTTTAAAATTTACCCCCGTTTAAAAAAAAATTCTGATTCGCATGTAAGTTATTAACTTCAATCATCACAAATGTAGAGATGTACATATTGAAATATTGAGCATGGAATATATCTTTTATAAATGTAACTGTGGTATATTTCAGTACTTAGATCAGCATTTAAGATATTAATTGGAGCACAGGAATGGAGTAGACCATTCAGCCCATCAAGCCTGCTCTGCTTTTTAATACAATCATGGCTGATGCAACACTGTTAGGACAGTGTTCACAATACTGTAGATTTTGAGAAGGACCCAGCATTTTGGGAAACTATAAAACAGGGGATGCGGAGAGAGCAAATCATATAGGCCATATGGTCTAACATCTGTCATTGGGAAGTGCTTGAATCCGTATTGAAGGAAATAGTAACAGGATGTTTAGAAAATCATAATATAATCAGGCAAGGCTAGCATGATTTATGAAAGGGAAGTTGAGTTTTAACTAATTTAATAGTTAATTAACATGCAATAATGAAATAACAAGCAGGATGGATAAAGGGGAACAGCAATATGCAGTGAATTAGAATTTCCAAAAGGCAATTTATAAGATGCTGATTAAAAAGGTTGCTGCACAAGATAAGAGCTCATGGTGCTGGGAGTGATATGTTAACACGGATAGAGGATCGGTTAAACAACAGAAAACAGAGAGTTAGAACAGGTGGATCATTTTCAGGCTGTGGAGTTCCATAGGGATCACTACTGTGGCCTTAACTATTTTAATCAATATTAATGACTTGGATGAAGGAACCAAAGTAGTCACATCTGATGGTACATGAATAGATAGGACAGTAAGTTGTGGTGAGGATATGAAGTGTCTACAAAGGAATAGAGATGGGTTAAGTGCAGAGGCAAAAATAATAAAATGGCAGATGGGAAAGTGGGAGATTGTCCGTTTTGGCAGTAATGACATTATTTAATGAATGCTGCAGTACAGAGAGGGTGGCAATCCCATCCCAGAGCCCATCAAAAACATACCTGCTCTAATGTTTACACCAACAGCTCATTTCAGGAGCAAATGTTGAATGTACGGCATTCAATGAGATTATAGCTGATCTGGTAATCCTCAATTCCACTTTCCTTTTTGCTATAACCTTTGATTCCCTCACTGATTAAAAATCCTGTCTGTTTCAGACTTGAATATACTTAATGCCCAACCTCGACAGTCCTCTGTGGTAAAGAATTCCACAGACTCATTATCCTCTGAGCGAAGAAATTCCTCCTCATCTCTGACTCCTTACTCTGAGATAAGGCCCTCTGGTCTTTTTCTAGCGTATTGATCTCTATGGGGATTGAAACACTCTCTATTGGTGCCTGTTAATGAAAGCTTTCTAGAATACACTGTTCGTTGATGTTTATTCCCCATTTATACTCTGATTGTAGCTAGCTACTAGTTAGGTACAGGCAATTGTAGTAATTCTAAAACGAATAAGCACATGATAATATTATAAAACAGATGAGTCTGTGCCTGCTCAGAAGCATTAATGTACATACCTCCCACCGTATAGTAACGAGGCGTTTCCCAGGTTTCTGCATTAGTTCAGTCACAGGCGTATAAATCTGCGGCATGTCTACAAGTTCTGGGATAAAACAGAAACAATAACTATTTTCAAGCTCTCCCTATGCAGTTAACTTATTTTGAGATTTTTGAATTCCTCAGGAAAGTTTTCACTCCAGCTTCTGTTTGTAAACAAAGTTTTTTTTGGGCATCCTCCAAATGTCATTTGACACAAATGGTGATTCTATAGTGTATTGCTGCCAATGTTAATTTTGCTCAGATTTCTAACAAAGAGAATCCAAAGTAACATTAACTTCTCTTTTATGCAAAGGTGCATTTATTGTACCCTTTGATTGATATCTCCATAAACTATAAAATTATTTTTGATTATATTCATTTCTAGGCTCTGTTTTCACAATATTGGAAATATGGCAGCCCATTTCTGCAGTAATATTAGATGATGAGGGGCCTCGACAGGGTGGATAGAACATAGCTGGTCCCCTCTGAGGAAGGGACAATAACAAGGGGAATAGTTTTTAGGTGAAGGGTAGTTGGTTTAGTGAAGATTTGGGGAAAACCTTCACGTAAAGGGTAGTGGGAATATGGAATGTACTGCTGGGAGGGGTTGACTGGGTAGGAAACCTCATGACCTTCAAAAGAAAGTACTTGATGAGCGCTTGAAATGTCTTAATATTCAAGTGCTCGACAGTGGGATAAGTGTAAATTTAGAGTAGTTTTTTTGGTTTGTGTAGGCTTGATGGGCTGAAGGGCCTCTTCTGAACTGTATGATTCTAAGAAGTGTGGTGGAGTCAGGTTCAAAAGAAGCATTCAAGGGTGCATTGGATGATTGTTTGGATAAAAATAACATGCAAGGGTATGGGGAGGAAGGAGATTGGCACTAAGTAATGATGCTCATTTAGTAGGCCAAATGCACTGTAACATTTGTGCTTCTGCTGGCCTGTCCTGTACAAATCCCTCTCAACAGGAAGTTCTGCTGTGGAGGCTGCATTAAAATCAATGGATCCAAAGATTGTTTGTTCTGGGGAGGCACAATAAATGAAGGGAACTGTCAGTTAGTCACTTGATCATGCTCTGTCATTAGCTAATTGTTGTCTGCTTTGTGATTTTGCAAGTATTTATGATCAAGCAATAACGTACCTTGAAAAGAAATTTTGATGACAACAGTTTAACACCATGCCATATAAAATTATTGTATAAAGGTATTAGCTCCGTCTCGAACAGCTACTGCTATGCCTTGTAATTCATCAGGAAAACTAATCAGTCAGTCAATGAACTTGACTATAGCAAAATTTGTGAAAGGCCATTACTGTGAAAGGTGTGTCATGTATTTAGTTGCTCTGTGAATGTATCTCATCATACTTGTACTCAGTAATAATGCAGTATTAGTGTCTATGCTACCAGAATTAATGGTGAATACACCACCATATTTCGCACTCCATTCATGTGCATTTTCACCGTATCTCTTACACTCTTACCTAACAAACTCCTCTGAATTGCAGTTTCCAAAATTTCAATTGAACCTCATCCATAGCCTTGCATTGGGGTTGTATGCTTTATTTTAGTTAATATATCATGAGCACTTACCAGGAGGGACAAGGTATATTTTACTCCAAGAACTCCAAAGACTAATTTTGTTGCTAAATATACAGCGCATCCGAAATTCGTAAGCAGCCAGTCGATCCAATCCCTGTAGTGTTCCAGAAGGTGGGAAATCAACCTCCTGAAACATAGATGTAATTAGTATTTGCATTCTTTCTGCAAAATGTACGATTACATCATCTATTCTAATCAGGTTTTTACACGGGTCCAATTTGAGTGATTACTCGTTGCCAGACATAGGCATAGGTGTTTGCAATGAGGGACAGCCTCACCATCATGCGAGAAATGGCAGAAGAGGCTGAAAATCAGAAATCCCACCTTAAGAGGGGTGGATCACACTTTGCACGTGTGTGTTTTGACGAGGTAGCAACCCATATAAATCAGCAGCTCCCTCCAT
This sequence comes from Ginglymostoma cirratum, assembly GCA_024137785.1. Lineage (NCBI taxonomy): Eukaryota > Metazoa > Chordata > Chondrichthyes > Orectolobiformes > Ginglymostomatidae > Ginglymostoma > Ginglymostoma cirratum. The sequence goes on from JAHRHZ010000266.1 coordinate 20,986,264, forward strand.
ACACGTCTGATTTTGGTGACCCATGTGAGTGAAAGACAGCACAGTATAGAGCTGCTGGGGGAATGATCGCCAAAATACCCTTTCGAAGGTGAGATAGCACTTTGGATATGATGTCTGTGGGAGAGGTCATCTGCCCTATGTGAGAGGTACATTGCCCTCTGGAAGAGGAAAAGTGTTCTTCGGATTTGTTAAAGGTAGACATGAACATGCATAAAGCATCATACAAATTATTAACAGCTTGAGGTTATTGTAACTGTCAAGAGATTTGTCAAAAGCAACACAATCAAAAGTGTTAAAAAGCCCATCAAAAACAACTGCCCCTAGGGATGGGATATAACAATAAGTGCTCGGGGCAGAGGGGAGCTCTTGTTGAGCAGTCCTCATTGGGCAGTTCTCCTTGGGTGGTCCTGAGAGAGGCGGCTTTTCCAGGTGGAAGATGGACCAGAGAGGAGGAGGAAGATCCTGGGAAGAGAGTTTCCTCAACCTTGGCTGGAGAGCAGGATATTGACCTCACGACATAAATGAAACTATTGTATTCTGTACCAACATCCTGTTTGTCCTCTGATATCAGTGCGCCATCTCCAATTGTCACAGTTGTATACTTTTTCCAATTAACTTAAGTATCATATCTAAAGTGCTGTTCCTCGGTAAACTAACAGGAAACTGTACAAATTGTCAGCTGCCTATGTTAGGAAGCTATGATCACGAGCCCCTTAAGTCAACAAAGGACACTGTCACGGCCTATAATAAGTCTGTCTTTAGCAGAAGAGTTCAACAAGGTAGTGCCTTTTGATTTAGAGGTATGGGATTAAAAAAACTTGCATTTTACCTGTTGTAGAGTTGGCAACCGATTTCATCAGTTGACAGTAATACAGAGTTATAATAATAAGGATAATAATAATAAAAGTAACAATAAGAAAATAATTCTGGATAAGGTAATGGAAATGTGAATAGGGACTGGACTTGGTCCGCCAATGAAATTTCTCACTGATAATGGAGGTAATTTGTAAATGATGAATTTAGGGAGACATGTGAGAATGTGAATATAACAATTATGATTATCGCAGCAGAGAGCCCTTTTAGCAATGGACTATGTAAAAGAACTGCGGTAACAGACAAAATGATTCAGAAAATTTTAACAAATCAGCCAAACTCTAAATTATTGCCAGCACATGCATGGCCTGTTCATGTTAAGAATATATTGTCGATGGTTGGCTTATATAGTCCATATCAGTCAGTTCTTTTAACTCACTCATGGGATGCATTGCTGACTGGGCAAACATTTATTGCTCATTCCTAGATCCTGTTGAGGAAGTGGTGGTGAACTGCCTTGCTGAACCCCTGCAATCCACGTGCCGATTGATTCACAAGGGCATAAGGAAGGGAATTCCAGGATTTAGGCCCACCGACACTGAATGAACGAGTCTTTATTTCCAAGTCAGAATGGTGAGTGGTTTGGAGGGAACTTACAGATGGTGGTGGTGTTTCCATGTATCTGTCGCCCTTGTCCTGCAACATGGAAGGGGGTCTTGGGTTTGGAAGGTGCAATCTAAGTATCATTGGTGAATTCCTGCAGTGCATCTTGTAGATGCACAGACTGTTGCCACTGAGTATCAGTAAAAGAGGAAGTGGACATTTGTAGATGGGCTGCCAATCAAGTGGGCTGCTTTTTCCTGGATGGGGTTAAACCTTCTGAATGCTGCTAGAACTGCATTCAGCCAGGCAAGTAGACAGTATTCCCTCACACTCCTGGCTTGTGCCTTGTAGAAGGTGGACAGGCTTTGGGAAGTTAGGAGGTAAATTACACACTGCAGGATTCCTAGTCTTGACCCACTTTTGGAGCCACAGTAGGTATATGGCTAGCCCAGTTCAGTTTCTGGTCAATAGTAATCCCCAAGATAATGATAATGGGAGATTCTGATAGTGATTGTTCGTCTCCGGAGTATAGTAAGGGCCCAGTTGCACAAATGGGAGCAGAAGAAGAAGGAGAACAATAGCACTAGGAGATTGAATTGTGAGGGGGACAGAGGATGTTTCTGCAGCTAAAGGCGTGACTCCAGGATGGTCTACTGTCTCCCTGGGGCCAGGGTCAGGATACCACTGAATGGCTGCAGGGTATTCTGACAGTGGAGGGTGAGCAGTCAGAGTCAGAGCTATCACTTTGGGACCAACTACAGATGTATAAAGACAGATAAGATCCTGCAGCAAGAAACTAAGGAGCTAGGTACCAGATTAAAAATGAAGACCTCAACTGTTATAATCTCTGGGATTACTCCCAAAGCCACATCCTAGTGAGTATAGAAATAGGCAGTTGGAACAGATGAGTGTGTGTCTGAAGTATTGGAACAGGAATGAGAGCTTTAGAATCCTGGATCACTGGGTTCATTTCTGGAGAAGGTGGGACCTGTACAAGTCTGAAGGATTGCACCTGAACCGGAATGGGATCAATACCCTTGCAGGAGGCTTTGCTCGTATGATTTGTTTGGGTTTAGACTAATTTGACAGGGGCGATAGGATATGGAGTAAAGGTTTGGTTGGGGGTGATACACAAAATTTTCAAAGAAGCAAGTCAGTCTAGAGGCAGTGCAAATGTAATCAAGTCAAGGCAAGGCAGATGAGGTGATGGTGTAGATTAACACATGAGGATGTGACATCATTGCTGTTTTAGAGACACTGAGAAAGGGACAGGACTGGCAGCTCAGTATTCTGGATATAGAGCCTTTATCTGAGATGGTAAAGGGGGCACTGTTGTAATATTGATTAAGGAGTCAATTACTACAGTAAAGAGGGGTGTTATTTTAGAAGGTTCCTGAGATGAGACCATATAGGTAGAACTGAAAAACAAAAGGGGGAAATCACTTTACTGGGAGCTTGGACTATAGGTGCCCAAACAGGGAGAGATAGAAAGACCAATACATGCGCAAATTTCAAAGAAGTGTAAAAGCAGTAGATATTATATTAGGGAATTTCAACTTCTCCAATATTATCCAGGATAGACTAAGTGGAAAAGGCTCAGAGAGGGTAAAACCAGGAGAATTGAAGTCAGCACACAGAAAGTCCTACAAGACAGATTGGAACTAGACATAAATTCAGGGAATTAAATTGAGCAAGTGTGTCAGAGGGGGAAATATGTCGGTGACAGTGATGATAATTCAGTCATATTTAAGGTAATGAATAAGGGACAAAACAGACTGGTTCTCAAATGGGAGAAGGCCAATTTTAATATTTTAAGATAGGATCTGGCTAAAGTGGACTGGGGGCAGCTACTTGCAGGAAAATCCCAAATGGAGCAGCAGGAGACATTCAAAAGGACAAGAGTTAGAGGGCAGGGCCAACATATTCCTGTAAAGGTGAAGAGAGGGACTAAGTCATGCAGAGAACCCTGGATATCAAGGGATGTACATGACTGCATAAGGAAAAAAAGGACGAAGTTTATGGTAGATGCCAAAGTCTCAAAACAGCAGACACCCTAGAGGAGAATAGAAAGTCCAGGTGGTTGCTTAATGAAGAATCAGAAGAGTGAAAAAGGAACATTAAAAAAACATTGAAAGCTAACATAAAAGAAAATGCAAAGGTGTATTATCATTAAATTGGGGCAAGAGAATAATCAGGGAAATCGTAGGGCACATCAGGATCCAAAATGGCTATCTCTTTGTGAAGTCAGAAGATTTAGCTAAGGTTTAAATGAGTACTCTGCATCTGTATTCACAATAGAGAAAGACAATTTAGGTCTAGAAATCAGGGAGTGGGACTGTGATATATTTGAAAAAAAATGCATTGAGTGGGAGCTGGTACTCATGGTTTTAGCAAGCTTGAAATTGGATATGTCACCAGGCCCAGATAGGATGGATCCAAGCCTGTGGTGGGAGGCAAAGGAAGAGTTTGTAGGGACTCTGATACAGATTTTCAAATCCTCTCTGGCCTCAGGAGGGGTGCCAGAGGACTGTAGGATAGCTAATATGATATCACTATCCAAGAAGGGTGTTAGGGATAAACCAGGAAACTATAGGCCAGTGTGGCTAACATTGTTGGATAGTCAGCATAGCTTTGCAATGATTCACCAGGATGTTGCCTGTGCTGGAGTGAGGAATCTGACTGAGGTGTACAAAGTTATTAGGGGCATTGATTGGGTAGGTAGGGAGAAACGTTTTCCCTTAAACAGGTCAATAACCAGGGGACACTCTTTTAAAGTAAGAAGCAGAAGATTTACAGAGGATTTGAGGAATATTTTTTCACCCAGAGTGTTGTGGGTATCAGGAACCTACTACCTAAAAGGATGGTAGAGACAGAGACCCTCAAGACATTTAAGAAGTATCTAGATGAACACTTGAAGTGCCACAGGAAAATGTGATTGTAATAAATGAATGTTTGATGACTATCATGGGACAAAGGGGCAAAGGGCCTCTTTCTGTGCTGTAAAACTCTACACTGTTACGGGAACTGAGTTTAATGGAGTGCGGTAAACCAACAAAGCTCTTGCTAAAAGTATGTACTTGAATATCTTTGAATTGACCTGTTTGGATAGGCTATGATGCATATTTGAGTAGGTGAGACTTGAACACCAGTCACTAGCCCAGAAGCAGGGACACTACCCCTGGGCCACAAGAACCCTTACATATTGGTTTGAGTGTGGAGGTGCTGGTGTTGGTCTGGGGAGGACAAAGTCAGAAGTCACAAGACACCAGGTTACAGTCCAACACGTTTATTTGAAATCCCACACGGGGGACTGTTCAGAGGGTTGGTGTGGACTTCATGGGCTGAATAGGCTGCTTACACACTGTAGGGATTCTATGATTTGTAAGTAAAGCAACTTGGTTGTGTTGCATACCAAAAGTGTAAAATTTGAAGAGAATCAAGTAAAATTTTGCTGATCCATTGTTTATACTGGTCTGATGAGGCACACTCAATGTGAATGGCTGCTACTTTTCCAAATTATTTAAGAGCATGATGATGTTTCAGCATTAATGGTTACACTGGACAAGAAAGAGGTACTGTTTTACTGTGCAATACATTTTATCCGAAGAATTTCCATAAGCACAAGCTTTACATCCTGTGTGGAACCTTAAGAACTTGCATTCTCATAATTTAGAGTGCAGCTGCTCTAGTGAAGTGTGAGTATTTGCTCATTTTCTTTGAGCAATCCAGACCCCTAAAGAAAGTATTGGGATTAATGAAAGAGAAAAGTGAAATATTTATATTTAAATGATGCCTTTACAAAGCTCTGAAAAAGCTGAAACACTTCATATGCAATGAATTACTTTGTGGAGTACAGTTGCTACGTAGGTAACAGCACATCAGCTGATATCGCAGTCCCGTGGTTCGATGAACTGAATCAAATGCATGCATGTTGAGGGGGAATCTTGACAGGTTTCAGCTAATGCAGCATTTTGAAGTCTTTTACACAACAAAGCCTAAATTCACCAATAACATGAAATAACAGACTTGGAATTAAGAGGGCATTTCATCAAGTCAAAGTGGAGCTGAGACCCAGCTATAATCATATTGAGCAATGGAGAAGTTTTGATGAGCATATGGTCTGCTCCTGCTCATAGTTTTTGCATGCTTATGTACAATAGAAACAGTCAATGCAGAGTACCAACCAACATTGCTAACACAGTTGGAATGACAGATAAATCAGTGAAAGGTGTGATCAAAGCGTACAATTATCTGGTTAGCTGCACTTTGAACATTATGCTTAATACTGATCACAGGAGATACTCCAGCATTTGAAGTATGTTCTGACTATAAAATTCAGTATTTTGAGGAAAGCCTGGAGAAAACTACACTTTTTAGGAAGCATCTGACAGATAACCTGATGGATTATATGAGACACGAAAACATAAAAGCGGTTGAAACTAAATGTGAGAAGGGTGAAGAAACTCAAATTTCAACTTTTAATGACTGTGACTGCTATCAGGGAGTTTTTTCTACACATTCAAAGAAAGATCAACATTTGACATGAGTTTCCAGAAGAGACAGTGCAGGTGAAAACCCTGTGATCGCATAAGAAACTATGAGACGTCACATGAGAAGGAGTGAATAAAGGAGCTGGACCAAATTGTTTAGACAGCATTAATTATCTTCCGATGTTGTCATTCAAATTGTTCCAAAGTCAGGTGCATATGACTAGATTCTTAAATGAAGGAGGGGAGATTACCTTAGGACAGAAATTTAAATGATTCATTCTGTGATCCATCTAAACTCAGTATATTTCCAATCATCTTTTATTCTCGTATCGTTTTATAGCTAACTCAATATGTGTTTTCCAAAGGGATGAATGAATAGTCACAAAAAATATATGATATGACAACCAGTTCTGAGGATGACCAACAGCAGATCAGAGAGAAACTGGAAAGAGTTGTAGGAAGTACAGCACTAACAAAGCCACTTACTGTAACTATTAAGAAAAGCAGCTAGATTTTCTGTGGTTTTGAACTCTTAGCTATGCACAAGTTGTCGCTTATAGAGTAAGGAGCTAAAGGAAGTTTCGTGCATGTGTGAAATGTGCCATCTCAGTCAGACGTAGCTGTTAGCCACTTCATTTCCCTCCTGTATCGGCTTTTAATATGATCTTTATAGCGGGCCAGAACTACAGTCATGAGGGACCATGTTGAGATGGACCTGACTCCACAGTGGAAATGCAGCAAGAATTGAAACAGTTCAGTTTGCATCCTCCTCCCTCAGGTATCTGCAGCAATAACACACTAAGGTCTCCAAGGGACCCTGGAGGAAGGAAACTCTCATGTTTAAAGTCCACCCTCCTATTTACTCTCCTCTGACAATTATTTTGCATGTTACACTATTCTGTAGGGCTCACCCAGAAATCTCAGCATTGAGCTCGACGCCGAGTGTCACCAGCTGACTCTCTGGCCATTCTGTTATGGTCCTTTTCTCCATAGGGTCAGGCGGTATACCAAGTTTTCTTAAATTCACCTGCGGGATGTGGGTGTCACTGAATAGGCCAGCATTTATTGCCCTTCCCTAGTTGCCCTTGAGAAGGTGGAGGTGAGCTGCCTTCTTGAACCATTGCAGTCCATGTGCTGTAGGTTGACCAACAAGGCCACGAGGAAGTGAATTCCAGGATGTTGATGCAGTGACAGTGAAGGAATGGCAATATATTACCATGTCAGGATGGTGTGTGATTTGGAGGGGAACTTGCAGGTATTGTTCCCATGTAACTGTTGTCCTTGTCCTTATAAATGGATGTGAGTTTTGGAAAGTGTTGTCTCAGGATCTTGGGTGAATTTCTGCAGTGCATCTTGTAGATGGTACATACTACTGTTCCTGAGAGTCAGTGAAGGAGGGAGTGAATGTTAGTGAATGTGGTACCAATAAAGGAGGCTACTTTCTCTCTCTTCCATAAATGGCAGTGGATGCTAGATCACTGTTAATTTTAAATTTGAAATAGACATTTTTTGTTAGCAAAAGGTATCTAAGAAAATACACCAAAGTCCTATATGGAGTTAGGCCACAGATCAGCCATGATCTCATTGAATGCTGGAACAGGCTGAAGGGGCAGAATGGCCTACTCCTGTTTATATGGTGTCAACCTTCTTGAATATTGTTAGAGATGCACACATCCAGGCAAGTGAGGAGAATTCCATCACACTCCTGACTTGCCTTTTGTTGATGGTGGACAGGCTTTGGGGAGTCAAGAGGTGAGTTACTTGCTGCAATATTCCTAGCCTCTGACCACTGTGTTTATATGGTGAGTCCAGTTCAGTTTCTGGTCAATGGCAACCCTTAGGATGCTGACAGTGGGGTATTTGTTGATGGTAACACCATTGAATGTCAAGGGGTAGTAGTTAGCTAGCTTCTTATTGAGGACGGTCATTGCTTGGCATTGTGTGGCGAAGCTTGGATGTTGTCCAGATCTTGCTGCAGTTGGACATAGCCAGCATCAGTATCTGAGAAGTAGTGAATGGTGCTGAACATTGTGCAATAATCAGGGAACACTCCCACTTCTGATCTTATGACGGAGGGAAGGTCATTGATGAAGCAGCTGAAGATGGTTGGGCTGAGGACACTACCCTGAGGAGCTCCTGTCCTGTGTTGAGTGGCACTTCCGTGCTAAATGGTACAGATTTTGAACATACTGGGGAGGAGGTGGCCTAGTGGTACAATTGCTGGACTGTTAATCCAGAGACCCAGATAGTGTTCTGGGGACCCGGGTTTGAATCCTGCCATGGCAGATGGTGGAATTTGAATTCAATAACTACCTGGAATTAAGAGTCTAATGATTACCATAAATCCATTGCTGAATTGTTGAGAAAAAAACCCATCTGGTTCACTAATGTCCTTCAGGGAAGGAAACTCCCGTCCTTACCTGGTCTGGTCTACATGTGACTCCAGACCCTTAGCTCTGTGGTTGACCCTTAACTGCCCTCTGGGCAATTAGGGATGGGCAATAAATGCTGGCCTAGCCAGTGACACCCTCATCCCATTAATGAATAAAGGAACAGACCTAGCACATCAGAATTGGGTACGCATGAGAAGATGTGGACCATCAGTAATAGCAGATTTGTATTCAAAAGATGTGTGCAAAGTCCAAAGATGTGCAGGTTGGGCGGAATGGCCTTATTAAATTGCCCTGTAGTGTTTGGGGATGTCCAGGTTAGGTGATTTAGCCATGGGGTAAAACCCCATGTAGGGTTACAGGGATAGGGTGAAGGGGTGGGTCTGGGTGGGATGGTCTTCAGGACGGCAGTGCAGACATGATGGTCCAAATGGCCTTTATCTGCACTGTAGGGATTCTACATTAAATATTTTTAAGGTGGACACAGACAGATTCTCAGCAGGTTGGGGTGTATCTGTGGAGAGAGAAACAGAGTTAGCCTTTTGTGAATGAAATGACTCT
>JAHRHZ010000266.1:21000120-21093623 GCA_024137785.1 Ginglymostoma cirratum
GGGAATTGGAAGTTCTGGAGGAGGTGGAGGGCGTGGGTGGTGTCACGGACGTAGGTAGGCAGTTCCTGGACCAAGGGGGTGAAAATGGAGTCTAGGTAGGTGGAGATGAGTTCGGTGGGGCAGGAGCAGGCGGAGACAATGGGTCGACCAGGGCATTCAGGTTTGTGGATTTTGGGGAGGAGATAGAAGCGGGCGGTGCGGGGTTGGGGAACGATGAGGTTGGAGGCGGTGGGTGGGAGGTCACCTGAGGTGATGAGGTTGTGGATGGTTTGGGAGATGATGGTTTGGTGCTCGGGGGTGGGGTCATGATCCAGGGGGCGGTAGGAGGAGGTGTCAGAGAGTTGGCGCCTGGCCTCAGCAATGTAGAGGTCAGTGCACCATACTACGACTGCCCCTCCCTTGTCCGCGGGTTTTATGGTGAGGTTGGGATTGGAGCGGAGGGAGTGGAGGGCTGCACGTTCTGCGGGGGAGAGGTTGGAGTGTTTAAGAGGGGTGGAGAGGTTGAGACGATTGATGTCTCGACGGCAGTTGGAGATGAAGAGGTCGAGGGAGGGTAGGAGGCCTCGGGGTGGTGTCCAGGAGGAGGGCTTGTCTATCCATCCTCTATCCGCCTCCCCCTCTCTCCCTATTTATTTCAGAACCCTCTTCCCCTCCCCCATTTCTGATGAAGGGTTTAGGCCCGAAACGTCAAGTTTTCCTGCTCCTATGATGCTGCTTGCAGTCTAATAGTAGTCCACCAATATGAGTCCACTTACTTCGTATAATGCTACAGTTATTCAGATCACAGGCATAGTTTTGTTGCTGCTATCAAAGCACTTGCTAAACACGGAAGAACAAATGCTGAATGATAGCATATTGCCAAGCTGTTCCTGCATGCTGTCTGCATATATCAGAGTTACAAGTACTTTTAAAGCTGAGACACCCGTCAACGCTGGGAAGGGGATCAATAAACAAATTCAAGTTTTTACTTTTGTGGTTCACAATGTCATCTCAACACCAAAATGTGTCATTTCCATTCTGGTCCATGCTTTCGCCTGTACATATTCAGAGCTGATCATTTCATGTACTTAAAAAGGTGCAAATTATAGACTTAAAATATAACTTCTCTTAAAAAGATGAACCCACTGCTCACTCTTAGCTAACGAGGAAAATCTGAATCTTTAATTTCATCTCCACATACTACAATCTTTAATATCCATGTTAACCATTGGCCTGGCATAATTATCATGTCTCATTGCAGCTTAGAGGCATTTCTACCGTTTTAATCATGGAGTCTGGTGAGGAAGCAATTTGCAATTGGTGGAAACATTACTTGCACGTTTAGTGGAGTCAGGAGAGACTGAAAAGTCCTGTCTGTACAATTTATTCAATCACTGATCGAAAAGAAGCCTATTCCGGAATTAGCTTTCTGAGCTTCAGTACTAGTGTGGTGTGCTCTTGTTTAGTCGGGGACCATGTATTGCTGTGGCAACATGCATTGTTACGTGTATGTTATAGCTGGATCTATGCCAGAGGCTCTAACATTCTTCCCATCACAAGGCCTACCATGAATTTTCTGCTCTTACTACTTGCCATTGGTGTGTGCTGGAAGGATTTGTTGATAGTTAACCTGTTTAGCTGGGTTTGAATACACCTCCTTTAGCCATCAAGTTCTGACGTGGGGCTTGTATCTGGAACTTTCAGTCCAGAGGCAGGATACTTCATTGTACAACAATAGTGGAGTCGAAGCTTCAATTCAGAAAGTGTGAAGTATGCAATTTGTTATGCTTCTTACAACTGAAAATCCAAATATTGTCTCAATATTCCACATCTCTTGAGCTGCATTTTACTGGTAATAATTAAATGAGGCCCAAACAAAGTCAAATATAGCTTGAATCACAGGCCAGAAAACAAAACCTTTGCTGTGCCCATTTTGGACACAGCTTTGCTTCAGTGTTCATTTTAACAAAATTAAACAAACACTGCTGAAAATAATTAAGTTGACTAAATAATGAGTCAGCATGCTTCAAATGTAAAATGAAACAAAGAACGGCATTAGCTGGATCTGAAACACAAAACAGAAATTGCTGGAGAAGCTCAGCAGGTCTGGCAGCATCTGTGAAGAGAAAACCAAGTTTAAGTTTCTGGTCGCATTCTGAAGAAAGGTCACAGGACTCGAAACATTATCTCCTTTCTCTCTTCATAGGTATTCAATTTCTCCAGCAATATGCGCATTGTTTGCTTTCAAAGTAGTTCATTTTAATGTTTCAACTTGATAAACTACAAAATAATGCAACTTAGCCCAATATTAGCAATGATAGACACAAGCATCAATATCATCCGGAAAAAAAAGCGGGTATTTTTAAAGTGTGCAAAAGTAAACTGGTGATTAGGAATGTCTGCCTGTTCCATACCTTACCTGATTTGCAACTCGACTGACTTCAGTTTGAAATCGTGACAGTGGGGCCAGTTTATTGGCCCTCTTTTGTAATCCATGGCTAAAATTGCTACCTATACATTAACATTTGGTGGGACTATTGATCTTTCCATGTTTGTTTGCTTGACTTAGTTGGTAGCATGCTGACTTATTGGTGGAAATGTTGTTTCAAATTCTGTCCCTGCCAGAGTGAGCTCATAATCCAAATTGAGCGAATGCATTCTCAGTTCGCTGGCTTCAATCTATATGTGAAAGAGACCCCAGCTGCCTGTTCAGTTGAATAAGTGTCTTTTAGAATTCCCAATAACACCAATTGCAGAAGAGTAGGGAGTTCTCTAGGTGTCCTTGTCAACATTCCCCCCCAAGCATGTTACCCAAAAATAGATTGAGATTTTCACCTTAACAGTGTTTGCAGCCTCTTTCAGACTTCCAGTGTTCCATTTATATGGAAAATGCTATGAGAGAGTTCCAAGACTAATAAAGTGTAATACGAAAATAGGTATTGAACCATGTAATATGCTTTTTCAACTCTTTTATGCGTAAGTGCAGCTTTCCAGTGTTCCTAGCTTTATTATCTATGTTACTTATTGCAAGATATTTGGTTTATGAGTAAATATCACCTTGTGGTTCCAAAGATTTGCTTTACTTACTGAAAGCCAGTTGGAAGTTCCAGCCTTCCTGTAATCTAACACATACTGCAGTTTCTCTGAAGTACTCCATGTCAGATTTAACTGTCCAGCTGTTTTCCTGTACTTTATGTCAGAAGGTGTTGCAGGTTTTTCTGAAACAATCAGAATACACCAATTGAAATTGAAGTGCAGTGATGTAATTTTTGTTGTGCATTTATCCTTCCCAAATGTGGCCTCCGAACAGTGTACTGTCCTCAATGACAAGAAAAACCATCGGCTTCTCTAATAATCTTAATGATTTGGCTCAATTTTACATTCACAACTTTCATTCTACAAGATCAGCACAGTTAGTGCAATACATAATTAATAACCATTCAGATCCTTGTTCAATAAAAAATGAAAGAACTGTGGATGCTGTAAATCAGGATCAAAAGCAGAAGTTGCTGGAAAGGCTCTGCAGGTCTGGCAGCATTTGTGAAGAAAAAAATCAGAGTAAATGTGATCCTTCCTCAGAACTAGCTCCAGTTCGGAGAAAGAGTCACGGGACCTGAAACGTTAACTCTGATTTTTTCTTCACTGATGCTGCCAGACCTGCTGAGCTTTTCCAGCAACTTCTGTTTTTGTTCCAGATGCTTGCTCATCTGTTCTACTGAAAGGAAAACCGACAATACTGTCATGTTGTAAACAAAAAAAATGCTGGCTATCACAGCAGGTTAGCTCTGAAGAAGAGTCATCTAGACTCAAAATGTTAGCTTGCTTTCTCTTCACAGATGCTGCCTGACCCATAGTGATTTCCAGCATTTGTTTCCAGTACAGATTCCAGCATCTGCGGTAATTTGCTCCCATAATACTGTCATGTTTTCAAGAATGTGATTACACTGTTTATTTTTGCAATGAAATTAATATTTGAATAGTATTTACTGGGCAGTTAAAAGACACTTGTTGTGTGGAGTTAAAATAAATGTCACAATTGCATGGAAGAGAGATAAAAATGGAGGGTTGAATGTAAAACATTTTGTAATTTGTGCAAGTATAGATTCTTTCCACTGCTATTATTGTAATAAGGACGCAAAGCTGTTTAATCTTATTCATCATAAAGGCCCCATAGTAAACCAAATACTACAGGATCAAGGTAGATTAAAGCATTGGGATGACAGAAAGCAGATACTGGGAACAGGAATAATCAGCAATGTTATGTGATGGAAATTAATAGACAATGGCAGAAACAGTAAGAGATAGTTGCAGATACCACATTAAGACACTCAGGCTAATGGTATACAGAGGTGAGTACTATATACAGCATATTGCTAGATAGATAGAATTCTTTTTTAATTCATTCAGAGGTTATGGGAATCATTAGCAATGCAAGGATTTATCTCCCATTCCTAGTTGCCTTTCAGCTGTTGTATGTTGGCTTCTTTCGGTAACACTAAATTGTGAAGAAGAAAAAAGTTTTTTTTAAAAAAATACATTTATGTGGGTATTGCAAGCCTGGCCAGCCTTTATGGGGAAGATGTGTAGCTTGGAGGAGAATTTGCAGATGATGGTGCTCACGTGCACTTCCCGACTTGGTCATACTAAATATGGAAGGTCGTACATTTCGATAGTCCTGCTGAAGAAGCCTTGGTGATCGCAAATGTTAGCGTAATCACTCACTTCTAACCAGAAACCAGGCTTCCAAGATCAAGAGAGGCAAAAACGAACAGAGACGGTCTGGAGTGAATGTAGGAAACCAAATGTCCAGGGGAAAAGAAGAACTAGAAAGTTGGGGGAAAGGGAAGGATAAAGTCTCAAGAAGTATAATGGCCAATGGGAATCAAAGCAGCAGGTTAACATCTGTGGGGGTGAATTCAACTGCATTGTAAAATATGAAAAAAAAAGAAAAGAAAGGGGAACTCAGGAGAGGTTATTAAAGTCTCCAGCATATAAAATAGGAGAGAGTGTTTGGAAAGAGTTAGGAATCAATTTGAATCACACTGAATAAATGAATGACAATGAGAAGAGGGACAGTCAATACAGAACTGAAGGTGTTGTATCTGAATGCATGCAGTAAAGGAAATAAGATAAATGAGCCTCTGGCTTAGGTCGAAGTTGGCAGGTACGAAGTGGTGGGCATCACGGAGGCGTAGCTGCAAGGGCATTAGGGATGGCAGCTAAATATCCCAAGGACATATATCCTATCAAAAAGCCAGGCAGGTGGCCAGAGGGGTGGGATTGCCTTGTTAGTAAGAAATGAAATTAAATCAATAGCAAGAAATGAAGTAGGGTCAGATGATGTAGAATCTGTGTGGGTAGAGTTGAGGAACTGCTAAGGTGAAAAATACCATAATGTGAGTTATGTACAGGCTTCCAAACATTAATCAGGATTTGGGGCACAGGATACACCAAGAGATAGAAATGGCATGTAAGAAAGGCAAGCTTACAATGATCATGGGTGATTTCAATATGCCAGTTGGACTGGGAAAATCAGGTTGGTAGTGGATTGCAAGGAAAGGAATTTGTAGAATGTCTACAAGATGGCTTTTTGGGGCAGCTTGTGGTGGACCCCATGAGGGAATAGGCAATACTAGATTTAGTGTCGCGTAATGAGGCAAACTTGATAAGGGAGTTTAATGTGAAGGAATCCTTAAGAGACAGTGAATGATTGAATTTACTCTGCAATTTGAGAGGGAGATGGTGGAATCAGATGTAAAAGTATTACTGTTGAACAAAGGCATGAGGGAGGAGCTGGGCAGAATTGACTGGAAGAGGATCCTAGCAGGAAAGACAATGCAACAGCAATGGCAGGAGTTTCTGGGAGTAATTCAGCAGACACAGCAAAAATTCATCTCTAGGAAAAGGAAGCATACTAAAGGGAGGACAAGGCAACCATGGCTGACAAGGGAAGTCATGGATAGCATAAAAGCAAAAGAGAAAGCATACAATATGGTGAAGCGCAGTTGGAAGCCAAAAGATTAGGAAGCCTACAGAGACCAACAAAGGAAATGTAAGAATAAATAAAAAGGGAGAAGATTAAGTATGAGGGTAGGCTAGCCAGTAATATTAAAAAAAAAGCAACAGTTTAAGATATACAAAGGGCAAAAGAGAAGCAAAAGTAGACATTGGGCTGCTGGAAAATGATACTGGAGAAGTAGTAATGGAGAACAAAGAAACAGCTGAGGAATTGAATAAGTACTTTGCATCAGTCTTCACAGTGGAAGACATGAGTAAAATCCCAAAAATTCAAGAGAATTGGAGAGCAGAGATGAGTATGGTGGCCATCACAAAGGAGAAGGCTAGGCAAACTGAAAGGTCTAAAGGTGAGGTTGTTGACTTGCTCGCTGAGCTGGCTGGTTGCAGTTCAGACATTTTGTCACCATGCTGGGTAGCATCATCAGTGCGGCCTCCGATGAAGTGATGTTGTTCTACTCCATTTAGTATTTATATAAACTGGTTTGTTGAAGCGCTCTGTGTCATTTCCGGTTCTTTTTTGCAAGGGTTTGTATATGGGGTCTAATTCCACATGTCTATTGATTGCATTATTGGTGGAGAACCAGGCGTCTGGGAATTCCCATGCATGTCTGTGGTTGGCTTGTGCTAGGATGGTCACGTCATCCCAGTCAAATCCCTTCGTTGTTTGAGTGCACTCAACAGACCAACTCAACAACTATACTAAGCAGAGTAGAACAACATTGCTTCATCAAAGGCTGCACTGATGATGTCACCTAGCATAGTGATGAAACATCTGAATTATAACCAGCCGGCTCGGTGAGCAAGTCAACAACCTCTCCCACAACCCAAGCTACAATTCTTCACAAGAACCTTAAAGGTCTAAAGGTGGATAAATCAACTGGACTAGATGGGCTACAGCCAAGATTTCTGAAAGAGATAGCTGAAGAGATAATGGAGGCATACTGGTGATCTCTCAGGAATCATTGGAGTCAGGGAGAGTCCCAGAGGATTAGAAAATTGTTAACATAACCTCCAAGTTTAAGAAGGGAGTAAAGCAAAAGATGGGAAATTATAAACTGATTAGCCTGACCTTGGTCGTTGGTAAGATTTTGGAGTTCATTGTGAAGTTTGAGATTTCTGAACACTTGAAAGTGCATAGTCAAATAGGGCAAAGTCAGCATGGTTTCATCAAGGGGAGATCATGCCTGAAAAATCCGTTAGAATTCTTTGAGGAGGTAACGAGCAGGTTAGACCAAGGACAGCCAATAGATGTTATTTACTTGGACGTCCAGTAGGCCTTTGACAAGGTGCCACACATGAAGCTGCCGAGTAAGATAAGAGCCCCTGGTGCTAGAGGCATGGTACTAGCATGGATAGAATACTGGCTGTCTGGCAGGAAGCAAAGAGTGGGGATAAAAGGGTCTTTCTCAGGATGGCAGCCGGTGATGAGTGATGTTCCACAATGGTCAGTGTTGGGACCACAACTTTTTATTTTATACATTAGTGATCTAGGTAAAGGAACTAACGGCATTCTGGCTAAGTTTGCAGATGATACAAAGATAGGTAGAGGGACAGGTAGTATTGAGGAGCAGGGAGGCTGTAAAAGGATTTAGATAGGTTAGCAGAGTAGGCAAAGAAGTGGCAGATGGAATACAACGTGGGAAAGTGTGAGGTGATGCACTTTGGTAGGAAGAATAGTGCCATAGACTATTTTCTAAATGGGGAGAACATTCAGAAATCTGAAGTGCAAAGGGACTTGGGGGTCCTTGTCCAGACTGCTCAAGGTAAGCTTGCAGGTCAAGTCGGTAGTTAGGAAGGCAAATACAATGTTGGCATTTATCTCAAGAGGACTAGAATATAAAAGCAGGGATGTACTTCTGAGGCTTTTTAAAGCTCTGGTCAGACCACATTTAGAGTACTCTGTGCAATTTTGGGCTCCATACCTCGCGTAGGATGTTCTGGCCCTGGACCAGGGTCAGAGTAAGTCCAGGAATGAAAGGCTTAACAAATGAGGAGCGTTTCAGGACGCTGGGTCTATACTCACTGGAGTTTAGAAGGATGAAGCTGGATTTAATTGAAACTTACAGAATACTGAACAGCCTGGACATAACAGATGTTGGGAAGCTGTTTCCATTAGCAGGAGAGACTAGGACCTGAGGGCAGAGCCTCAGAGTAAAGGGGACGCCCTTTATAACAGAGATGAGAAGCTTTTTCAGCCAGAGAGCGGCGAATCTGTGGAATTCATTGCCACAGAGGGCTATGGACGTGAGGTCATTGAGTATACTTAAGACAAAGATAGATTGGTTCTTGATTGTCAAGGGGATCAAATGTTACGGGGAGAAAGCAGGAGACGGGGGTTGAAAACCTTGTCAGCCATGATTGAATGGCAGAGTAGACTCAATGGGCCAAATGGCCTAATTCCTGCTCCTACGTCTTATGGTTTATCACATTTCTTTTGAGTAATTATGGAGTACAAAACTTCTTCAGAGGAGGTTAAATATTACAGGACAACGAAAAGAGAACATAAAGTGTCTTGTGTCAGATGGCATATGCTTATGTGCCTGAGAACGGGAACTCAATGGGGACAAAGAAGCGGATACGGCTTGCCTTTGTAACAGGAATGATAGAATGACAAGAAGTGACCAATGTTGAATTCAAAGTACAACAGATCTCAAAACATAACAAGTTTGTGACAGCAGAAAGTTACACTGGATACATGTGTCATATGTCTGAAACTATCACTGGGCAGCACATTAGCTCAGTGGTTAGCACTGCTGCCTCACAGCCCTAGGGACCTGGGTTCAATTCTACCCTCAGGTAACTGTCTGTGTGAAGTTTGCATGTGTCTATGCAGGATTATTCTGGGTGCTCTGGTTTTTTTTTTTCCCCCACATTCCAAAGATGTACATGTTAGGTGGATTGGCCATGGTAAACTGCCCATAGTGTCCAGGCATGTGCAGGTTAGGTGGATTAGCTGTGGGAAATGTAGGGTTACAGGCCTAGGTCTGGGTGGGGTGCTCTTTGGAGGGTTGATGTGGACTTGATGGACCGAATGGCCTACTTCCCCACACTGTGGGGATTCTATGACAAGTAAAAAGAGTACAACCATGTTTAAGGCCAAAGCTAAAGACAGAGCTGTCTTTTGGCAAAACCTGAAAGGGCAAGAATCTATTGTCAGACAATTGTGAGATGGCAAAAAGGAAGACAACAATGGGAGCACCAGCCTCCTATAACAATTTAATAACTCTGTGACATTGTCACGTAAAGACCTTAAATCAGCCATTAATGTGATGTACTGAATAGAAGGTGGGCACGTGCCAATGAGGACTTTTGCCAGTTAAAGAACTGGTTATTGCTGGCGTCGTGAATTCGTACATGAGGTGCAATGCTTCTTAAAATAAACTCTACTACAGGAGTAATTGTAACTTCCCAACTGATCATAAATTGGCATTAGATTTGCAATTTTGCACAAATGGTGTAAATTTTAAACTTCCAGTGTAAGCGTGCAGGCCCTTGAAAAGTTAAACTTGTTCCAAGTGTTTTAGTTGAGGACTCAAAAAGACTTTTCACCAGTTTATTGGAAGAAATGCTCTCAGTCTTAAGTAAAGACCTTTATAGTGATCCTACACTGAATTATTGAAAACAGTTTGTATTATTAACTTCACCACAGAAACAACTGTGTTAAAAATGTGACATGACACTTCAGCAAAAAATAAAGTTCTTGAGTACTATTTAGAAAAGCTTTGAGACTTGAACTGTATGATTTGTTTTTATCCAATTACTATTTTTTTCCTCGCACTTTGATAAGCATTTATTTAGAAACAGGAATTGATGTCTCATGACTGGGGCCTTTGGAGAAAACAGTTCAAGAAACTGAAACATGAATGAGATGCTTACCAGAAGATCAAGTTTATTACCTGAATCTTTAGGTGTCAGTGTGATGGACTTTGTTCTCTGGCACATTTTACTTCTCTGTTCCACTGTTTCTACCCATATTGTTGTATTTTCCGAAATGTAAAGTGATTTTCGTTGAATTGTGTATGAAGTGCCGGTGATGTTGCTAAAGGTTATAAATTTGTGGATAGGAGATAGTCTATTTCTGAAAAACAAATCAGGGTTATTGTAAATTTCAATGATTTAACTCGTGATCTCATGCAATCATTATACAAACATACAAATTCAAAGCAGAAAGAGGCTACTTAGCTCCTTGAACCTGTTCCACCATTCAATAAAATCATGGCTGATTTGTGTTTGGAAATCCACATTCCTACCTATAGCATAATAACCTTTGATTCCCTGCCTAACAAGAATCTAACTGTAAGACAATCTGATGGAGAGTTCCAACGTTTCTCAACTCTAAGAGAAAAATAAACTTCTCATCTCTGTTCTAAGAGGGCAACCCTTAACTTTTAAGCAGATCCCCCAGTTCTGGGCTTGCCAACAAAACAAAACATCATCTCCACATCCACTTCGTCAAGACCATTCACAAACATATACATTTCAATCAAGTTGCTTCCCACCTTTCCAAACTCCAGTGGAAACAAGAATAGCCTGTCCAACCTTTGCATCTCATTTTAGGTGCCATTCTAGTAAACCACCTCTTAACAGACTGTATGTAAGATGTTCTTCCTTAAAGATAGAAAGCAAAACTGCACGCCAAACAGCAATTTCACCAATGCCCTGTTAACTTAAGGATACTTTCCTCACTTTTATGTTCAATTCCTCTCATAGTAAAGAAAAGCATTCTATTAGCCTTCTTAGTTATTGCACATTAACCTTTTGTGTGACAAAAAGAAAATCTTTTGTGACTCAGGCAAAATATGAGAACATGAGAATCCAACTCCACTCCTCTGAAGAAGTTTTGTACTCCATAATTACTCAAAAGAAATGTGATAAACCATAAGACGTAGGAGCAGGAATTAGGCCATTTGGCCCATTGAGTCTACTCTGCCATCATTCTCTGTTTAATTAAGATTCTCCTTTTTTGTTCTTCCTGCCAAAGTGAAGAGTTTCACATTTTTCCACATTATACACCATCTGAGAGATATTGTACCCACTCATTTAACCTAAACCTTATTTTCTCTTATCAACAATCACGTTCATTGTCCTTTTTATCGGTTACAGTGCTCTACTTTTAATTTAGCTTTCAACATTGCGCAGAGTTCAGAACCTAGGCTGAGAAAGCATTAGACAAAAGATGAACATGAGGCTTCATTCAGGGAGGCAGAAACGGTGTGATATTTTTCAAAAAGCAATAAATGAAAGTGATGTAGGCAGTGAAATTCCAAATTCTGTCATTTGCCACTGGAGATGTTGCAAAGTGAGATACCTGTACGACTTCTCAACCCAACAGTGATCTCATCCAAAAAGGCAGCAAACCCACAGAGCACATTTCCTGGTAGCAACTGTCTGCTTAACACCAAGGTACCCAGAAGATTTGTTGCAAGAGAGTGCATTTATCAGATGGATTCATGCAAAAGCAGAGCTTCTGTATTTAAACTAGTTCACACTTAAATTATGCCTCAATATTTTGCAAGCACAGTCCTCCATAAAAGATGTGGTGAGAATTCTCAAATAATTCTCAAATTCAGAGATCCAAAACTGACAATAAAAATTTAATTGTACATCGTTCCCAAGATGGAAGAGAAAGGGGAATGAGGATTAAGCAAGTGTTCGGAAGAACTGAAACAGTTAAGGCCATAGGGGATGCAGATGTTGGGAACCTTTTTACTCAGAAATGGTGTGTCTTGAGCGAATGATCAAAAATTAGAAATTAGTTCTCCTCTTTGTGGTCAATACTTTGTAAAAACCTTCACACGGGTCTACCAGAAATAAACAAGTGGACTGCGTGAACTCACAGTATTTCTCAGTATTCCCCTCCACGGAAACAAAAAAAAACTGCTGTCTTGTGACTGAGGAACCAGTGGTAGATCTTTCAATATTTATTAAAGCACACAACAACTGACCCACCATGAATGGTACCAGTTTCTACCCAGATTATGTTCATTTGTGTGTACAGCTTTCACACCATGCAAAGCATCCCAGTGTGAATAACTGTGCCAGGAACGTCTTCAATGTGTTAAACACGACACAAAGATTTCTTGAAACTTAACTCAGTGGATATACTGAGGAGGGATTTAAAAGACTGGGAATCTACGGGGAACATTAGCTTGCTTTCTCTACATGGATGCTGCCTGAACCACTGATCTCCAGCATTTTTTTTTGGCCTGAATCTCCTGCAAATCTACCTAATTGGCCACTATCCTGAAAGGTTGTCTTGAAACCTTAACGTTGGGCTGAATTTACCAGCTTAAGGCAAAGTGTTTTTTTTTGAGTGGGATTCATGGTGCCCATTCCACCATGGCTCATGGCAACTTTAGCCATGCAATCCTTGGCTCTTTATCTCATTAACTACGCCATTGGCCTTGATGCCTGTATCATGGAATTGCCCAGCTGGCAAGGCGGAACTGCCCACCACAGCTGGGACTTGGCAACATTCATGCCGCAGGTGCCATAGTTAAACCCAGGCCACATATCATTTCAGAAGTTGCAATCCAGTTGCTGCCCTAACAGTTGTGCACCATGATCCCCATCAAGGTGATTCCAAGAAAGGCAAGTTAGCCCCTCGGTTCACTGACAGGAACCTGGAGGTGCTGGTGGACAGAAGGGGAGGGCTGCATCCTCCTGGTGGGCAAAAGAGGCCATGCCACCAGACTCAGACAGCCTGGATGGAGATAACAACCTGGGTCAGTGCAGTCCAGGATAAATCACAATGCACAGTGTGGGACAGGGAGGAATTGCGTCTCCTATTATCCCCAACACATTATTCTTAACCTACAGAAGCTTTTATCTTTCTTACACAACAAATTTCCTCTCCTGTCTTGTGCGGGTGTAGAGGTATCAAGCGAACCTCTGCCCCTAAGAGACCGTCAGGTCCCCCTCTACCTCTCAGCAGGCGCTGCTCCATCCTCAGAAGCGGCACTGGCAGAGCAGTCACCTGCATCCTCCACCAGCTCAGAGACTGCCATCTCTTTCTATATTAGCCTCAGAAGCACAACACTGCCACATCTCTACAGCTGGTTGAGAAAGAAACGTCCAGGTCTGCCAAAGGCCCAGTACCTGATCAGCCCCAGCTCTCAATCATTCATGATTGTCTGCAGACTGGCTCAGGAACAGCCTGTAGGTTTGACAGAGGAAGCCAACAAACTGGATCAAAAGATGGGAGTGTCCACCAATGCTCTCAATATGACCATCACTTGTTGACCTGGATTTCTGACACAAGGAGTCCAAGGAGAGGGTGCACAGGAAAGATTGGGTCTTGTAGAGAGATCAGATTGTGTTGAGAGCAGCCCATAGCTGAGTGTAGGGTGCTATCATAATTGTAAGCTCTCTCTGGATGTTACTCGGGACACTTTGTTTTTCTCTTGGGAGGCAGGTTGTGCACACAGTCCTGCAAAATATGAGTGACTAGTCTGCACTGTCCATTAGCCTCTGGATGGTAGGGCTCTGGCAACGTCTTAGATCTTTAAAGTGAAGGGCAGGAGGTTGGTGAGGTCTGGATTGCACTGCATAGGAGGGTAGTTGAGGCAGGAAGCCTCACAATCTTTAAAAAGCACTTGGATGAGCACTTGAAACGTTGTAACATTCAAGGTTCTGGGCCTGGTGCAGCAAAGTGGGACTAGTGTTTTTTTGGTGGTACAGACTCAATGGGTCAATTGTCTCCATGGAGTGGAAGTGATCAATGCAGACAGCCAGGTCTAGCACATTCAGTGTCTGAATGTTACGCACACAGACCTGCACTCCATTACTGTAGCCATTGATGCTCAGCATCAATGACAAGGTCAGAGGGGAATAAGGGACCTCAAAATCACTCTGAGAGGCCTTCCCCTCACACAGGCAGGGAGATGGCAGCAGGCACCCAGTACGAGGAGGAATGACAGAAAAGAACACTAGACATTTTCTCATTAGGATGCTCCAGAATTGTTTAGTCCCTCAACAGTTCCTTGCCTGTTGTGCGAAAACCTACAAACCTCCAAGCTGAAGAGGTTGAGATTGCAATTGGGCAGGAGACTCTCACCAGATTACACCCCCACCACCCCCCGACATGCTGAAACTCCAAGGGACGACCACCCAAGTTTTAATAACATGTCGATTAGCTCAGTCAGCTGGAATGCTGGCTTGCAACGCTGAGTGGCACCAATAGTCTGGGCTCAATTCCTGCACAAGCTGAGGAAACCATGAAGGTCCCACTTTCTCAACCTCCCCCTTTGCCTGAGGCACAGTGAACCTCAGGTTAAACCCACCAGTCTGTCTCTAATCAGGGTGGGACTATGGCACTTCTACTTGCACTCTTAAAATGTCTGCTCCACTTCTTCATTGTTTTCAGAGCTAGTTCAGTGGCATCCAATGAGAGGCAAATGCAGCCTTCTTCAGATACCTCAAGGATGAAAGAATTTGTAATGGCCAAGTATTGCTTATCTCTCACAAGAACCCACTACTTAACTGCTGGTAGGATCAGGGGCTACGGATCTCTGAGCTACAATGCTGTTGATTGCAGCCAAGGTGTCGCACTTCAGTGTGGACAAGGTTGAGGCTAAAAGTCATATGCCAGGGCCAAATACGGCATTCCACACTTTCACTCACAATGAGGGTGAGAGTATGGAATCAGTGATGATTCCATACAGCTCTGAAGTTCATTGTAAGAATCAGCTTTTTAAAGGAAGGCGCCGCCATTCAAGGCTAGGAGGTGTACAATGGACAGTTCACATGTCCACTCTCCCTCAGTGCAATGGTCTGCTGAACGAAATTGCTGAAAGTACTGCCTCGCTCAGGTTTAGCATTATCCTACAGGATGCTCAAACATTTAGCAAACTCCAATCTGTTGTACTCTAACTGGTGATAGAAGGATCAAAAGAACTGCCTGAGCTGCTGGACTCTCACCATCAAAGGGAGTGATTAGAAGAGATGTGGTCTGGAGAAAATAACAACAGCGACATTCTGGATACATTAGTGGGTCAAGGATTGGGGGATGCAGAACAAGTACTCAGTTGCTTCTTGAAATGAGCTAATCGTATAAAAACGCAGGGCAGCAGTAAACTCAATGGTCCCTAGGAAGACAGGGCCACCCAGTCCTTCTGAGGACAGTGCTTGCTCCAGCAGATGGCACAGTTCAGTGTTGCTGGGCTGGGATCTGCAACTGCACCATGTGGCCAAGAGCTGGACAGTGAGACCTACAGATGCAGGGGTCACACCATTTTCCTCTCCTTCCCTGGGGCAGCTTCAGCTCCTCCCTCTGCCCCTGGAGACTGTGTGGCAGTCACTGGAAGCTGTTGCTGATGATGTTGTAAATGCTCCCTTCTTCAATGTTGTCTTTGCGTTTGAAGGGAAAACATGAGGACTCCAGCCACAGCAATATTCACGTGAGATATGTGACCTGCTGATTGGTGAGGAATGTCAGAATGAGGATACCATTTTACAAATTGTATTCCTCAGCTCTCACATCAACCTTGATGAAGAATCATGTTATGCCTTGACACAGTAGTGTGAAGACTTGGTCAGAAGGTCATACTCATTCCTAAGTAAGATGTGGTAAGATACGTAATCCTTAACTAAATGTACATTTTACAGACAAAGTATTCATGCTATATTTGGGAGAGGTATTCTGGCAGTAAACCATCGTGATAACACTCACACCTTCGAAAAAAGGCACCCTTCAACATTACAGACTATGTTCTTGTATACTTATAGTTTAGTGTGAGAATGTGGCAGCTCTAAAGTGTTATCTTCCAGTGTTAGATATTAAATGTATTCCCAAAATGCTAAGTCCAGGTGACACTTTTAAGTTAGCATCTGATTAGAGTTGCTTAGCTGACCTGACAGGGAGTCGATTAGTGGGAACAATGTAATGGTCAGGATTGCTTGAGGCCATAATTGGCAATTTTCATTCTATAACAGTGAATGACTTGCTGACAGAGTGCAATTTGTTGCCAGATGTGTGGTATTACTGAATCAATGGATGCATGATAAATGCAACTACTTCTAGCAAGGTCTCAAATTCAAACAGTTTTACTCTACCCCAAACAGAAAAATGGTAATTTACTCCTCCCACACTGCATGCCCGCTGTCAATTGATCAAAAATAATAAAATTTCAATTTTGTCTTATAATGAGTTACTTACAGGCTTTGCCTGAGATATAGGATGATCCCATCATCTTTCATGTTTCCTTTTATGTTGCTGACCCTGTATTGTCAATGACCTTTTAATCTCCCGCTATCGTGTTTCAGTTCAAGCCCTTTATAAAACCGATATATCTCCAATTTACATCCAGAGCCTATGGTTTTCCTAATTACTATTCCCCTGCTGGCCTTACACTCTCTTCAAGAGGTAACTGAGTGAAATATCATAACCCTTCACCCCAAGAGCTCCGTGTCCCCTCCAAGGTTTTATGATATTTCACACTTCTATCTTGATTTTCCACCTTTTGCTAACACCATTTCCTGAATGACCCAATCCAACAAAGCCCACCTCCAGAGTTGGATTTCTCACTTCCCCAGGACTTCACAGACTGTCCCCTGATAAGACTCCTGAATATTAATTCTCAACGTCTTGCAATATCTGCGGCCCACTGACTGGACTGACGTGTGAGGCTCGCCCCAACTGAGCATGGCCCGGCTGCTGGACTGATGTGTCTACAGCACCTTGACTGATGAGCCTGTAATCTCCAAACTGATTACACTCGACCTTCAGAACATACAATGGCCTAATCCATGGATCGGAAAGATACAGATCCCAGACTCTAGTATGCCCGTGCGTCTGATTGACTGTAGTCAGTTGACTGAGTGGGGTGGTCCGTGACCATAGTCCACTTTGACCCCCATGGCCTTCCTTTGACTTTCAGATGAGCATTTGGTTGAAGCCCATGCAGTATGTTTTCATGCAAGCTGCCGGCCCTTGCTACATGTATAATGTTGAAGTAGCATGGTGCCATACAGCGACACGTCCACATGCTTGACTGTCCAGTATTCTGAACTGTGATAAGCTGCCTGCCTCTTTCTTTGTGTCAGCACAGAGGAGCTTGTCTATGAGAAAGCAATATGTGCCATGGAGGCTAGCGGCCTCTAAGTAAGCTCAAAGTGAGTGAATGCTAACAAATGAAGCTAAGAACCATAAGATGCATCTTGTGTATGAGCTGCCTTACACAAAGTGACCTGGCAGAAGCACACACACCATAGGCATCCCTAAGCTCCAACATGAAGTCCTGAAGGGTTTAAGTGGTGCATGAATTGGCCTGAGAGCAGGTGAGGCTAGTCTTTTCCTAATGCCTGGACGAAGGGTTGAGGAGCAGTGTACATTGAGTGTGCAGGAAGGCAGAATTGGAGGAAAGCCCAGAGCAGAAAGCAGAGAGCTGCAGCTGCAAGGTTAACGGCTTTGAGTCTCATGTTGGGAATTGACACCAACTAGCTTCTCGGGGAAGAACAGAAGAACTGGGAGCTGCCAAATGAAGCAAGTTGGACAGTTAATCATCAGCAAATGCAAGAACCTAAGGTGGTCTGGCTAGCCCTTCAGTTGAAGGAAAATTAAGGATGAGCAACAGATGTTGACCTTGCCTGTCACTCCCGGCGATTAAGAGAAAGGAAATACCTGTGGCTGGTGAAGATTGTGGGAGATAGTTTGATCATTTCACTACCCTTTGTGGGAAGTCGTGTTTCATCATTTTTCTCATCAATACATTGATTCTGATTTTAAATTTACAATCCACGCACATAAACTCCTTCATCAGTAGAAAATGTTTACCAATCTTCTCAAAATCCTAAAAGCCTCAATCAATTACTTTCTTCATTGCAGGTTATACAAACTGAGCTAATGGAATTCCTCCAAATATTTTAACTCTTGAAGGCCTGATAATGTACTGGTGAATCTATGCTGAACTCCTTTCAAAGCTAATGCACCCTTTCTAAGATGCAGCACCCAGAACAGCCTGTCTTACTTTGGATGTGGTATGATCAGGGCTTTGTACAGCTGCAGCAAAACTCCCTCTTAATATTCTGACTCTTTAGAGACAAATGCTCACATTACCATGCCCTTTTTATTAGTTTTTGTACCTGCCCACTTTATTTTTCTGATCGAGAAAAATGTGCTCCTAAAATTCTTTGAATCTCCATTGTTCCTAGCTTTTGATCATCTAAACAATACTCAGACCTATTTTTTGTTGATCTAAAATGGATGACCTCACACTGTGCAATAAAAACAGAATCGTCATAGTGGCTGACTTTAACTTGCCTGGTATTGACTGGGACTCCCTTAGAGCAGGAGGCTTAGATGGGGCGGAATTTGTTAAGTATGTCCAAGAGAGTTTCTTGAAACAGTTTGTGGTTAGTCCAACTAGAGTAGGGGCCATACTGGACCTTGTACTGGCTAATGAACTAGGATAAGTCAGGACCTTGCCAGAAGGTACCAAATTGCGAGAAGGCAAATTATGTCAGCATTAGGCAGGAGCTAGGGAATGTTAATTGGGTGGAGCTGTTATCAGGCAAGTCCACATTTGACATGTGGGAACTGTTTAAAGACCCGCTGGGGAGAGTCCAAGACCTGCATATTCCAGTAAGGAGGAAGGACAAGGATGGCAAGGTAAGGGACCTTTGGATAACGAGGGAGGTTGTGAATTTAGTCAAAAGGGAAAAAAGAAGCATATGTTACGTCTAGGAAGCTAAAATCGGACAGGGCCCATGAGGAATATAAAGAAAGCAGGAAAGTACTCAAGCAGGGAATGAGGAGAGCAAGAAGGGGCCATGAAATGACCTTGGCAAGTAGGGTTCCCTACTTGAATCCCAAGGCATTCTATAGTTCGATTAAAAACAAGAGGACAACCAGGGAGAAGGTAGGACCACTCAAAATTAAGGAGGGAACTCATGCTTGGAGGCAGAGAATGTGGGTGTAAAGACTGCGACAAACATTACAATGGACAGATAGGAAGGAAACTGGCCACAAGAGTACATGAACACTAACTAGCAACTAAAAGGCATGACCAGTACTCACTCGTCTCCACACATACAGATAAGGAGGACCACCAGTTCAATTGGGACAACATCAGGATCCTAGGTCAGGCCAAACAAAGACAAGCACAGGAATTCCTAGGGGCTTGGTTCTCCACCAGGAAGGTCATCAATAAACACGTAGAACTAGACCCTATATATACACCACTGCGAAGAAAAACTGGGAATGGGGTAATCAAATCCAACGGACCCCAGAGTTTAAATACCAGGCAAGAAAACACAACAGTGCTTCATCAGAGGCTGCACTGATGATGTTACCCAGCAGGGTCATGAAACCTCTGCAAACTGACAAACCAGCTTGGCGAGAGAACCAACCATAGCATCCACAACCCGAACTACAGATCTACTCAAGAACTTTAGAAAGTGGGTGAGATCCTAAGTGAGTACTTTGCATTAGTATTCGCCCATGAAAAGGATATGGAGGGTAGTGAGATTTGTGTGGAGAATGCTAATATGCTAGGGCATTTTGAGATCAAGAAAGAAGTGGTGTTGGAGCATTAAGGTGGATAAGTCTGCAGGGTGCTATGGTATCCACCCCAGGGCAGTGAGAGAGACAAGAGAGGAGATTGCTGGGCCTTGGCCAAGATCTTTGTATCCTCGCTCACCACTAGAGAGGTCCGGGAGGACTGGTGAGTAGCTAATGTTGTTCCTCTGTTCAAGAAGGGAAATAGGGATAATCCAGGAAACTATAGACCAGTGAGTCTCACATTGGTGATTGGGAAGGTGTTAGGGATAAGGTGTTAGGGATATGATTTATGCACATTTGGAAAATCATAGCCTAATTAGGGACTGTCAGCATGGCTTTGTGCAGGTCAGGTCATGTCTTACTAACCTGATTGAATTTTTCAAGGAGGTGACGAAGGTGATCGATGAGGGTAGAGCAGTAGATGTTGTTTACATGGGTTTTCATAAGGCTTTCGACATGGTCCCTCACGGTAGGGTCATCCAGAAAATTAAGATGAATGGGATCCATGTGGATTCAGATCTGGCTTGCCCATAGAAGGCAGTGGTTGGAAGAGTGTTTTTCAGCCTGGAGGTCTGTCACATGTGGTGTTCAGCAAGGATCTGTGCTGGGACATCTGCTGTTTGTGATATATGTAAGTGACTTAGATGAAAATGTAGATGGGTGGGTTAGTAAGTTTGCAGATGATACAAAGGTCGGTGGAGTTGTGGATAGTGTCAAAGGAAACCACGGGATGCAGATCAATTGCAGATATGGGTGGAGAAATGGCAGATGGAGCTTAATCCAGGGAAGTGTGAGGTGCTGCACTTTGGGACATCAAATGTTAAGCAAAAGTATAGTTAATGGCAGAACTCTGAACAGCATTGATGTACAGAAGGATCTTGGGTTTCAAGGGCCTAACTCCCTGAAAGTAGCCACACAAGTAGATAGAGTGGTAAAGAAGGTATATGGCATGATTGCCTTTATTGGTTGGGGAATTGAGTATAAGAGTCAGGGTGTCATGTTGCAGCTTTATCAGACTTTGGTTAGGCCACATTTAGAATATTCTGTTCAATTCTGGTCACCGCATTATAGGACGGATATCGAGGCTTTGGAGAGGGGGCAGAAAAGATTTACCAGGATGCTGCCTGGAATAGTGGGTATGAGTGGCGGAAGCTGAGGGGAAACTTGACAGAAGTCTATAACATTATTAGATGCATAGATAGAGTTGACAGTCAAAATCTTGTTCCCAGAGTTGAAATATCTAATGTTAGGGGACATGCATTTTAGGTTAGAGGAGGAAAGTTCAAAGGAGACATGAGGGGCAAGTTTTTTACACAGACTGGTTGGAGTCTGGAACATACTTTCGGGGTAGTGGTGAAGGCAGATACGATTGGGGCATTTAAGGAATTTTAGATAAGCATACGAATATGCAAGGGATGGAGGGATATGGACCAATGGCAGGCAAAAGGCATTAGTTTCATTTGGTGTCATGTTTAGCACAACATTGTGTGCCAAAGGACTCGTTCCTGTGCTGTACACTTCTATGTTCTATGTTAAACTGAAGTGGCATCCGTCTGTCACAATTTTGGATGTTCATGTAATGTATCATTCTCGCTTCTTGTAATTTTTGGCTCTCATTTACACTATTTACCATGCCACCAATCTTTGTGCATTTACCAAACTTTGATATATGGCTCTCTACTGCAATATCTGACTTATTAATATGGTGATAAGTCAAGCCCATAACACTATGAGATACCATCAGCCGCTTTGTCAAATTTGAGTTCACACCCATTATCCCTACTGTCTGTTCTACTGCATAACCAAACTCTGAACTAGGTCAACAATGTGCTTTCAATTCCATGAGCTTTACTTTCAGCTAAGATTCTCTTATGTAGACCTTAGAAGAGCACCTTTTGAAAGAATATATAGGTTTCATCCATAGACAAATTGTCATTTTTGGATTTGTTACTGCTTTAGTTCCTTCTCAAAAATTCAATTAGATTTGCGATATATGATCTACCCTTTTACAAAACCCTGTTGGTTTTCTCTAATCAGTTTTATCACCTAATTGTTCAGTTACTTTGTTCTACAGTATAGATACCAGTAACCTCCTCAGAGTGGAGGTTGGATTAACAGGTACATAAATTCCTGGCTTTTCATTCTCACTATTCTCAAACACCGGAACTACATTTTCAACTTTCCAATTCAAGAGGCAGGGAGAGGGACAGAGACCGTAGGCCCTGAGGCCATTTGTCCCCTGGGCCTCCAAGCCTGCTGACCCGAGTGAAGTGGTCAAGCCCTGACATGACCATGACAGGGCCCCAAGAGCCCCCGAGCCCTAGATTTTGGGCCATGACAGACAGTCCTGCCCAGCACCCTAAGTCAATTCCTGAGTCAAGAGAGCTCGAGAAGGTTCTGGCTAAATTAACTGCATTTCCCTGGCCTACTTCAAAATCCTGGAGTGGACTATCAGGTCCTGGTGATTTGTTAGACTTTAGCATTTTTATTTATTCTAATATTGTTTCTGTGTTACATTAACTCCAGTAGTTTCCAGTCCTTGGTTGGTTTCCCTAGAATGTCAGATATGGTATCCTCTTTCGTTACTGTGAAAACTTACAAAATGCAATTATTCAACAAGCCTTCTCCCCCTCATGGCTGAAAAGAAAACACCTCATCCTATCAGTTCCTGAAGAAGCCTTCACCTTTCAGGATCAGACAGCTAAGTATCTCACGACGAAGCATCATCCTGTCTTGGGCCCATTGCAGTACTTGTGAGTACTTCCAACACAAAAGGTTCAGAGCATAAAACCACATTTATCTCTATCTCTAGACTGTCAACTGTTTTAAAGAACAAGTGCTTCAATAAAGGGGGAGAGGGGAGGGGGTCGGGGAGAGAGAGAGAGATTCATGTGATGACAAGGTATAATCACTGTGACTAAACCAAATCAAATTAAACATCAGAACATTGTATCATGGGGAATGTTTGTTCATTTGTTCTCTCACATGGCAGTGGGAAACAAGGTGATTTTAAAGCTCAAAATCATTTTTAGAGAAATGCAGCTGCACCTTCAATATCATGGGTGGCTTGGCAATGGTCATGTGATCTCTAAGTCTGCTTCAAGTGGCTGTGTGTGTAATTTGTGGTGACTATTAAACACATAACACCTGGAATATGTGTCAGGGTGAACAGCTAAAAATGTGTGGATCTTCAGAGCTGTTAAGAGAGCCAGCTAATTAAAGAAGGAAGTTGAAAGAAAGACTGCAACTTTGAATTACTGGGTGAATCAAAATAGCTGTGCATTTTTCCACTCTGGGCTTTTGTGGATATGAAAAGAGATATAAGACAGAGATGGGTTTTTTGTACTCGCAGTGGAAAAACCATGAAAAAAGCTACAGAATTAATAAGAAAACTTGAGGATATAGGAGATATCTGTGCTCAGAAAAGGTTGTCACTGCCTAGATCTCACTGAAGAGCAGAACGGCTAAACAGCAGAAACATTGAAAGTTTTAGAGGCACAATTTAAACCTCACATTAATATTATGTTTGAACGATATTTGCTCAACGTCTGAGCTCAGGGGAGACTATTGATCAGAATATAATTGCACTGATACATCTTTCTAGTTCCTGAGAGTTAGGATATTTGAAAGGTGGCCTCGTCATAGATATGGTTGTCCTAAGCTTAAGGGATCATGCTGTAAAACCTATTCTCAAGCAAGCTATCAACGTGCACAAAAATCTGAGACTGTCTGACATCAGCTATAATGATGAATGAGACAATGAACAAGGTATATGCTGAGAAATATCCTAACCCAGTGAGAATGAGAGACTAGGAAAAAACAATAAATTGTCGCAGAAGAGCCAGTAGAATAATCAAGGTCAGAGATAGAGGAAGTAAACGGTGCAGAGAGCATCACACAACAGAAAAAGAAGTATGCCAGGCATGGGGAAAGCAGGGCTGCAAACGCAAGAAGGTGCTTTGTACACAAGTGTTTAGCTAGAGAGAAGTAAAGTAAGCCTGCAACCCGATATCAACAAATGATAATGACAATTGCTTTACATTATACAACAGGCTGGCAATATCTAATCTAAAGGTGATAAGTGGTTTGTGTCTATTAGGATGATGACTCCAGTAGGATTGGTAAATGTCAGATAAACACCAGTACTTCATGAAATATTAAGAGTTTCACACATTTGTGCAAAATGGCTCGAGATGGTGATCCATGAATGAAGCCCTCAAAGGTAAGGGTGAAACTTAATGATGGAATGGCTCTCATCCCATGAGGAAAAACTAAATTGTGAGCCTAAAGCAATGGGAAGAATGAAGATCTGCAGTTCTAGAGAGTAAACATGAAACGAAATTCACTCATCTCAGTTACAGTCATAGAGTTGTACAGCATGAAAACAGACCCTTCGGTCCAACTTGTCCATGCCGACCAGATGTCCTAAATTAATCTAGTCCTATTTTCCAGCATTTGGCCCATATCCCTCTACACCCTTCCTATTTATGTTCCCATCCAGATGCCTTTTAAGTGTTGTAATTGTACCAGCCTCCACTTCTTCCTCTGGCAGCTCATTCCATACACGTGCCCCACTCTGCATGAAAACATTGCCCCTTAGATCCCTTTTAAATCTTTCCGCTCTCACCTTAAACCATTGCCCTCTAGTTTTGAACTCCTCTGCCCTCAGGAAAAGACCTTGATTATTCACCCCATCCATGCCCCTCATGATTTTACAAACCTCTACAAAGGTCACACACACTCCAGGGAAAATAGCCCCAGCCTATTCAGCCTCTCCCTTTAGTTTAAATCTTCAATCCTGGCAACACCCTTGTAAACCTTTTCTGAAGTCTTGGGTTTACGCATACATTGCATTAAACGCTGCGTGATGCTGAGAACAGTTTTAGATGTACGTTAAGTGCAATTAAAGGCAACGGATTAAGAAAAGCATACAAGCCATTAATAAAGCACATTTGCTTCATTGTCACATTTCAAAAGCATAGTGTGCTAATCTCTTAACTCGGTAATATGCACACCAGAGTCCGAGCTCAACATAAAAACAAGGCTGTTGTTTAAACATTGTCTGGAGGGAACACCACCCTGTTTGAGGTGATATCCTTTGAAACGTTGTGTCACACTGAGACTCTGCCAACTGCCTTTAAATGTGGGTCAAATGATCAACTTCTGTGCTGGAATTTATTTTAATCCACTCATAGAATATGCTATCAATGGGAAGGTCAGCACTTATTAGGAAAAGGGACTGGTAAGCTATTTTAGCCATACCATATGGACACATTCCAGCTATCAGTGAGGGAAGAGACTGGAGGAAGGCCAATACATTTCCAAACCAGGATGATGACTGGTGAGTGGCTTGGAGGGGAACTTAGAGTTATTGAGCCGGAGCTGTATAGCATGGAAAGAGGCTGTTCAGTCAAACTCGTCCATGCCAAACAGCTATCCTAAATAAATCTAGTCCTATTTGCCAGCATATGGCCCATATCCTTCTAAACCCTTCCCATTCACATATCTATCCAGATGCTTTTTAAATGTTGTAATTGCACCAGTCTCCACCACTTCCTCTGGCAGGTCGTTCCATACATGTGCCATGCTCTGTGTGAAAAGGCTGCCCCTTAGGTCCTTTATAAATCTTTCTGCTCTCACCTTAAACCTATGCCTGCCCTAGTTTTGGAATCCCAAACCCTGGGAAAAAGACCTTGTCTATTTACCCTATCGATGCCCCTCATGAATTTTATAAACCTCTTTCAGGTCACCCCT
Organism: Ginglymostoma cirratum; assembly: GCA_024137785.1. NCBI lineage: Eukaryota > Metazoa > Chordata > Chondrichthyes > Orectolobiformes > Ginglymostomatidae > Ginglymostoma > Ginglymostoma cirratum. The sequence continues at coordinate 21,025,370 of JAHRHZ010000266.1, forward strand.
CAACCTCCAACACTCCAGGGAAAATAGCCCCAGTCTATTCAGCCTCTCCCTACAGCTCAAACCCTCCAACCCTGGCAACATCCTTGTCAATCTTTTCTGAACTCTTTCAGAAAACCTGGTAGATCTCTGTGGTAAAGATTTCCACAAACTCACTTTTCTGTGACAGAAGGAATTCCTCCTGGCCTCTGTCTTAAATGGGCTACACTTTATTCTGAGGTTATGCCATCTGGTCCTGGACTCTCTCACAAGGGGAAACAACCCTTCTGCATCTACCCTGATAAGACCCCTAATGTTGCCTCTCATTTTTTCTAAACTAGACTGTATACAGGCCTGATCACTCAGCGTCTCCTCATAAGACAATGTCTTTATACCAGGGATCAATCTGGTGATCCTTCTCTGGGCTACCGTCAATACCATTAGATCTTTGCTTAAACAAGAGGATCAAAACTATCCACAGTATTCCAGCTGTGGTTTGATGGGTAACACACAAAAGCAGAAATTGCTGGAGAAGCTCAGCTGATCTCGCAGCATCTGTAGCAAGAAAACAGAATTAACATTTCAACGGGTCAGTAATCTCAAAGCATTTACTCTGCATTCTCTCCACAGATGCTGCCAGCCCTGCTGAGTTTCTCCAGCAATTTGTTTTTGTGTGTTAGTGCTTTTTCTTTCCACCCTGCACGTTATTTTGACCCAAATAATTATTCAATACCTTCTTGAATGACCCAATGAACTTGCCTCCATCACATTTCCAGTGCATTCCATATCCTAACTATTCATTGAGTGAAAACATCTTTGCAATGAGGTTATGCTAAAACTGTACCAGGCACTAATCAAACCATGAAAATAAAACAAAGTACTGTGGAGGGTGGAGATTTGAAACTCATTAAAACAGAAATTGCTGGAGAAACTCAGCAGGGCTGGCAGTATCTGTGGAGAGAATGCAGAGTTAATGCTTCGAGTTTATTGACTCATTGAAATGTTAACTCTGTTTTCTTGCTACAGATGCTGCGAGATCTGCTGAGTTTCTCCAGCAATTTCTGTTTTAATGAGTTTCAAATCTCCACCCCCTACAGTTCTTTGTTTTTCTTTCATGGTTTCACTTTCATGGCCTGGTATAGTTTTAGCAAAATGCCCTTTTCACAAAATGCAAAGTTCTTTCACTGTTTTTGTATTCAGCTGAAGTTTTTTGGACAGTTGTGGGCACTACATTATAGGAAAGACGTGAATGTATTGAGAGGGTACAGAAGCTGTATATAAAAAATGGTTCAGGGATCAGAAATTTCAGTTATGAAGACAGATTGATGAAGTTTGGACTGTTCTCCTTGAAAAGAGATATGGTTTTCAAAATGAGGGGCTAGATAGAGTAGATCGGGAGAAGTTGTTCCCACTTGTAGAGGGCATACCAATGGGCATACCTTAAAGTGATTTGCAAAGATGTTTTCACTCAATGAATAGTTAGGATATGGAATGCACTGGAAATGTGGTGGAGGCAAGTTCATTGAGGCATTCAAGAAGGTATTGAATGATTATGTGGATCAAAATAATGTGCAAGGCAGAAAGAAAATGCAAGAGATTTGCACTGGGTAATGATGTTTATCTGAAGAGCTGATGCAGACATAATGGGCTGAATGGCCTTCTTCTGTGCCATAATACTTCTGTAGTTCTATGATTTGGGCTTGCTGGATCAATTCTTTTTGTTGGCAGTGCTTCAGATTCTTTTGCAAATTGTCTTAATTGGAATAGAAAAACTGGGGTAGGTCACTTAGCTCCTTGAGTCTGTTCTACTATCAACTTAGCATTAGACATCAAAAAAGAGAAGTGCTTGCAACACTGACCTCTGGAAGCACCATTAATTACTCCTCTCCATTTTGAGAAACGACAGTTCTTCTCCCTGTTATATTTCCTTTAGTCAATTCTGTATCCACACAAGCACCGTGTCTATAACTTCATAGACTTGAGTTTTTATAAGAAGATAGTTTTATGGTGTCCTGTTAAATGCCTCCCAAGAGCCCATACACACATCAATCACAAGATCTTCATTAATCGGCTCAATTATTTTATCAAAGAACTCAAAAATATCCTTAACAAGTTGGTTTTCATATATTGTTTTTATTCATTCATGGGATGAGGGCATCACAGGCTAGGCCAGCATTTTTTGCCCATTCCTAATTGCCCAGGGAGCAGTTAAATGTCAACCACATTCTTCTGGGTCTGGAATGACATGTAGGCCAGACCAGGTAAGGATGGCAGTTTCCTTCCCTAAAGGACAGTAGTGAACCAGATGGGTTTTTCTGACCATCAATAATGCCTTCATGATCATCATTAGACTCCTAATTCCAGATCTTTTTTAAAAACCAAATTCAAATTCTGCTGTGGCAGGATTTGAACTCTAGACCCCAGAGTATTAGAGATAAAAGGTACTGCAGATGCTGGAGAATCCGAGATAACATTTTCTGATGAAGGGTTTAGGCCCGAAACGTCAAGTTTTCCTGCTCCTATGATGCTGCTTGACCTGCTGTGTTCATCCAGCCCCATGCTTGTTATCTCGGAGACCCCAGAGTATTATTTGGTTTACTGGAATAATAGCCCAACACTAATACCATTAGGCCATCACATCCCCAAGGGAGGTGCCCCCACTTGTTTCCAAATGCCAAGTGATTTTGTCCTGGATTGTTGACTCTAAATGTTTCCCACCATCAGTGTTAGGCTGGCTGAGCACTACCAGTGCTTCCAGTAGCTTCCTTAACTCAATTTAGTTATTTCATCCTATCCAATTTCTCCACAAACTTCTTATTTACAGTGACAATGACCTGTATGCCTCTGTCTTAAGTCTTTTTGATCTGTACATCCTTGTTTACTATGATCTGCCTGTGCTGCTCGTAAACAAAGCTTTTCACTGTACTTTGGTACATGTGGCAATCAATCAATCAAACAGATCTTTAATGAATACTGATGCAAAATATTCTTTTTGTATTCCAGCTTGCCTCCACAGGAATTCCATAGAATCCCAAAAGTGTGGAAGGAAGCCATTTGGCCTATCAAGTCTGCACTAATTCTCCAAACAGGATCCCACCCAGCCCCAGCCCTAGCCCCACTTTATGCGGTTAATCCACCTCACCTATGCATCCCTGAGCACTACAGGCAATTGCAGTATGGCCAATCTGCCTAATCTACACATCTTTAGACTGTGGGAGGAAATCAGAGCATCCAGAAGAAACCCATGCAGATACAGGGAGAATGTGCACACAGACAGCCACCTAAAGCTGGAATTGAACCTGGCTCCCTAGTGCTGTGAGGCAGCATTGCCAATCTCTGAGCCACTAAAGGAATTTCTCCTTTGTCATTTTTAATTCACCGCACCCTTCCTTTGACTATCTTTTTACTATATCTATAATAGTATTGTGGTTTCATCTTAATGTCAAATGTTCGTCTCATCCCCTATACTCCCTTCGTTGCTTTTATTTCCTTTCCAGTTTACCCTGTTCTTTTTGTATTCAGCCTAGTTCTTTCATTTATAAATCTGGTGCATGTCCTTTCACTGTTACACTTTTATCTCTATAACTTCAGCCATCCTGGAATTCAGGCTTTGGGATGCTGTTCTTTTCCCTCCCATCGACTGTGTCTATCTTTTCCTGAAATATTCCTCTTAGGACTCACATTTGCTGTTTCACCTGCCAATCTGCCTAGGCCAGATCACTTTTCAACTCACTAAAATTAATTCTCCTCTGCTTTGAATATTTTCATGCCCGAGTTTCCTTCTTCCATTTCCACAACTGTTCTAAACGTAATGATTTTGTCACTACTATTTTCCAAATGCTCGCCATTGAAACATTGCCCAAAATCAAATCCAACACTGCTCCTTTCCCCATTGGGCTGTAATTGTACACAGCAGGAAAGCTGTTATGTACACATTTTAAGAATTCTTCCACTTTATACTTTACATTTTCCTCAACAGTTTCACTTCAAGTTCACAGCATTTGCAAATTTCCAACTCATGTCTATATTAGTTTGCTCAAAATAACTCAATTCAACTCAAAAAGGAACTCAACTCAATTCAAAATAAAAATGTATCTTCTTAGACAAAATCCAAATGAACTCACCTCCTGCATATTTTTAGTGTGTAGATGGTAGTATTTGTATAGTGTTTTCCAGGGTTCCAATCGCAGTTCAAGCCTCTTTCAATTTCTTTAATGTAGTAGCATTGCAGGTTGTGTGGTCCATCTGATGTTCAGGAAGAAACACATGCTTTATAACAGGGCACTGTGAAATTATTTTTCACTGCAACCAATTCTTCAAGTTTGAGAATGTTTGCAAAAGGGTGCTGAACACATCTCCAAAGAACAACAGATATAAGCCTGGAATTCACGATGAGCAAAGCTATTATATAATGCTTCAGCAAGAACATTTAAAATTCTATCCACTGTATTTTAAAAGAACAACTGCTGTATTAATTTAGTGCTTTTAATGCAGCAAAGCATCCCAAAGCATTTAACAGTAGCGCTAACAAACAAAGTTTGACCTGAGCCACATAAGGAGAAATAAGTCAGATGAACTAAAGCTTGACCAAAGAGGTATATTTGAAGGAACAGAAAGAGAAAGAAATATTTAGGAAGGAAATTTCAGAGTATGGGCCTTGGCAGCTGAAAACATATATTGAATTGATGGACCAATTAAATATCAAGGATACTGAACAGTTCAGAATTGGAGGAGTGCAGTTAATCTGGTGAGGTGAGGCCATGGACAGATTTGTAAACAATGATGGGAATTTTAAAAGTTGAAGCATTGCTTAACCAGGAGCCAAAGTAGATCAGTTATGAAGTTGTGATTGGTTATCAAGACTCAGCATGACCTGTGTAATGGGCAGCAGCGCATTTGATGAACTCGTGTTTATGGAGGGCAGTAAGTGGGAGGCTGGTCAGGAGTGGATTGGAATAATCACATCAAAGTTGCATTGATGATTGTTTAAGCAATGAATGAGCTACGGTGAGGTAGAGTCAGACAAAATTACTAAAGTGAAAATTAATGCCTTAGCAATGGCACTGGTACGTGGTCCAAAATTCATCTCAGGATCAAATGCCTTACATAGAATAATAGTGGTGAAAGGATTTCTATGCCATATTTCATAAAGTAATTACAACAATGAGCTTTTTGAGAAGTAAACAAAATACCCATTGGCATTTTATTCAGTTGAATTAGATAAAGGTTATGTTTTCCATTTGAGCACTGCCACTAGGAGCATTAAGCAGTGGCAGCATGTATTGGCTGCGTAGACATAAGTTTAATTTAATGGTTGGCAGATCTTGGATCGTTTGTGTTTGCTTTCCCACTATGACCTCCCAACAAATGAGATTCACCACTGAAAGTGCACCAGTGCATTTTTCACCTTATTCTGTTCAAGTTTCCTAGCAGTATACGTACAACACTATTAATTTAGAACAAAATTTTACTTTCACCCATTATCTCACCCTTATTATCTCTTAATCAGCTTTTCTTCTGTCCTGGCCTGCTCTCCATAATCTTCTCGTCTGCCTATCCCTTTCATATCTCTCTCTCTCACTTAGCTCCAACTACACCTATCCACTCACTTCTCACCTTCCTTCCCCCACTACCCCCAACTCAGCTCCAGCACAAATACCAGGCTTTCCTAGCTACAAACAATTCCGATGAAGAATCACTGGACCCAACACTCTGCTTTCTCTCCACAGGTGCTGCCAGACCTGTTCAGTTTCACCAGCAATTTCTGTTTTTGTTTCAGACCTCCACTCAAATAGCAGCAATGCTGACCTTTCTGCCCTTTGTGAACAAATTCATAGATACTTTCATCTTTTTGATTCATATCTTATTTCTAATCTGTGTGTACATTTTATGTTACTAATTCTTCTTGCAGTTATATTTAGCAATTAATAAACTCACCTTTGTTGCCTCAAGAAAGCCTGGTTATATTATTCCTTTTCAAACATTCACTGGGTCAAGGAGAAAGGTATCAAATAGAAATAAATTAGCCTCACTGTAACCAACGAATAGGCGAATAAAGTCAGAGAGCCAGTTCATCTCATGATTTGGGGTATCGCATCTGGAACCATGCTAAACAGGGAAACCTGCCTTGGGTATGGGCATAGCAATATTCACATCTCAGTTCATTGGCCTGAACATGCAACACGATGGCTAAAGAAAGATTTGAAAAGACGGCCAACTGTTTTTCTGACATGTATTTGCAGTCAACACAACATGCTCTCCATACACTCTTTGAAGTATTTTAAGTTTATAATCAGTTCTGCATCAGCTGTAGCCAGTGCAGCATTTGATGCACAGCAGTAATGATGAAAAGATAGCCTCTACTCAGAATGAACTGATTACCAATGTTACTCAACTCTTTTTTACTTTGTTTTAATACACATTTAGCATCAGTACTGTGCTGTCTACATGCCAGAAGTGTAATACTGCAGGGTTTTAAGCTACAGGATTTGTAGAAATACAACTCAATTACCTTGACTGAGGCATCCAGCTTCAACTGAAATCAACGCAGTACCCTATGATTTCGTCAAATTTAATTTCAAACAGTAAATTCTTCCTAAAATAAATTACACGAAGTTATGTAAATTATGGTATAAGAATAAAATATGTTAGACAATCCACGCCAAGCTTCTAAGCCTAACTGTTGTTGCATGTAATACATTACAGATGTAGATTATTTGCGTACAGGAGCAGGGATGTCTTGCTGCAATTGTACAGGGTCTTGGTGAGACCACACCTGGAGTACTGTGTGCAGTTTTGATCTCCTTATCTGAGAAAGGATGTTCTGGCTATGGAGGGAGTGCAACAGAGATTTACCAGATTGACTTCTGGGATGGCAGGTCTGATGCATAAAGAGAAGCTAGGTCAGTTAGGACTATATTCAGTAGATTTTAGAAGAATGAAGGAGGATCTCATAGAAACCTATAAAACTCCAACAGGACTAGACAGGGTAAATGCAGAAATTGTGTATCTGTTGGCCCAGGAGTCTAGAACCAGGGGTCAGAGTCTAAGGAAACAGAGTGGGCCAATTAGGCCTGAAGTGAGAAGAAATTTCTTTATCAAGAGAGTGGTGAGCCTGCACAATTCTCTGCCACAGAAAGTGGTTGAGGTTAAAACATTGAATGTTTTTAAGAGGGAACCAGATCTAGTTCTTAGTGCTAAAGGGATCAAAGGAAATGGGGAGAAAGCAAGAACAGGGCACTGGGTTGCATGATCAGCCATGATCATTTGAATAGCGCAGCAGACTCAAAGGGCTGAATGGCCTACTTCTGCTTCTTTTTTAAAATTTTCTAAGCCACTTTTGGAATACTGCGTTCAATCCTGGTCTTCCTGCTAGAGAAAAGACATTACAAACCTTTAAAGGGTTCAGAAAAGATTTACAAGGATATTGCCAGGGTTGGAGGGTTTGAGCTATAAGGAGAGGTTGAATAGGCTGGGGCTATTTTTCCTGGAGCATCGGAGGCTGAGGGGCGACCTTACAGAGATTTATAATATCATGAGGGGCATTGATAGGGTGAATAGTCAAGGGCATTTCCCCAGGGTGGGGGAGTGCAAAACTAGAGGGCATAGGTTTAAGGTGAGAGAGAAAAGATTTAAAAGAGACCTAAGGGGCAACTTTTTCACGCAGAGGGTGCTGCATGTAAGCAATGGGTTGTCAGAGGAGGTAGTGGAAGCTGGTACAATTATAACAATTAAAAAGCATATGGATGAATTTATGAATAAAAAAGGTTTAGAGGGATATGGATCAAATGCTGGCAAATGGAACTAGGTTAATTTAGGATTTCTGGTTGGCATGTTGAGTTGGACCAAAGGCTTTGTTCCCGTACAGTATATTTCTATGACTCTAAAAATGCCTGAGAAGATTGCACTGTGCGCTACATTACAGGAGTTTTTTTTGCCGAAACCTAATGTTATACAGTGAGAATTGTTTAAGTCTTTGTCAAAAGCTGATTCAAAAAACACTCATATAATTTATGCACACCACATTTTAGATTAACATTATCACTGTGATTGCATTTCTCATCCTATTAGGGAATCTGTCTGTGTACTGGTAATAGAAATGCTGCTGAGGAGAAGCTAAATACAACTTCAAGTTGTTTCCTTAAGAAAACTCCCAGTTTTCTAATCTGCTGATGACACCACAGAAACTTTGCTGATTGTGAATAACTGACTAAAATTGACATTGTTTAAATGTATACTGTCTGGAAGATAGACCAATGGAATTGAGAAACCATGTAGTAACAGGAAGTTCTGAAAGTGACAATGTAAAAACCGTAGCTGCTACTTTCAATCCTTGAATGTGAAATTATGTTAGAGCATAATAAATAGAATGTTGTGAGTTTCAGAATTACAGGATATATTCAGCTGCCTAAATTCACTATTATTCACAGATATAGGAAAATAACATGTACTGTAAATGAGTCATATTGTTGATTCAGCTTTTAACTTCTACAACAGGTGGAGATTTAAGATTTGGAAATCAGTTCGTATACCTTAATGGAAAGGGATGTTCCAAAACTACAGTACACATTTAACTATGACAGCAAGATAAACTACTCATAATTATTTTTAGTGGCATAATGGTTAAGAATAGTGTCACAGCACAACAGCAAGCAAGTAATGTTGAACTTATATAAGACAATTCTTAGATCTCAGCTGGAGTAAAGTACACAGTTCCGGGTGTGGAAGGCAGGGAGAGAAAGTGCAGAAGAGATTTACAAAAAATGGTTCCAGAATGAGAAACATCATTGACGAGGATAGATCAGAAAGGTTTGGTACTCCTTGGACAGAAAACAGCAAAGGGGAAATATCATAAGAGGTTTTCAAAGCCATGATAGGTCTGGATGATTATTTGAATAGATATAATGTGCAAGGTTACAGAGACAAGGCAAGAGATTGGCACTAAGTCATAATGCTATTGGGGAGCTGGTACAGACATGATGGGCCAAACTGCTTCCTTCTACATCATAATAATTGTTATTCTATTCTGTGTGAGTTGCATGCAATATCATTTAGACACATTTGCAACTACAGTGCACAGGTGATGGGTGTTAAAGTTGGCACTAGACTACTAATCAGACAGATAAATTTTTCTTGGATGTTGCCACGCTGGCAGTGCAGAATACTGTATGGAAAACATTCACGCTTAACTTGCATGTTGCACAAGTCAAGGTGGAATGCCTTTGGGATTCAAAGGATGTCCTACCTTCCACAGATGTCCAGCCTCTAACCTACTCTAGTAGCTATGTCATTTATGTGGTTGGTGCAGCTCAGTTTCTGATCAATGAAGACCCCCAGAACATTGAAGCTGAGAGGTTCAGCAATGGTAATATCAACGAATGTCAATTTCAAGGAACTATAAACCTGCACCCCAAAGTCTCTGTGTTCAGCAATACTCCCCAGAATCTTACATTAAGTGTATAAGTCCTGCCCTGATTTGCTTTTCCAAAATGCAGCACCTGACATTTATCTGCACCACCTGCCACTCCTCAGCCCAGTGGCCCATTTGATCAAAGTTCCTATTGTATTCTGAGGTAACCTTCTTCGTTGCCCACTACACCTCCGATCTTGGTATCATCTGCAAAGTTCTGACCAAATAATGGAAGAAAGATCATTGCTGAAGCAATTAAAGATGATTGGGCCTAGGATACTATTCTAAGAAACTCCCAAAGCGTTGTCCTCGGATGGAAGTGATTGACCTCCAACAATTGCAACCATCTTGCTATGACTCCAACCAGTGGAGAGGTTTCCCCTTGATTTCTATTGACAAGTTTTATTTGTGATCCTTGACATGATACTTGGACAAATATTGCCTGATGTCAAGGGTAGTCACTCTCATCTTCTCCCTTGAATTAATCTCATTTGTCCATGTTTTGACCAAGTCAATATTGAAGTCTGGAGCTGAGCTATCCTGGCTGAATCCAAATCAAGATTTGACGAATGAGCTGTCAGTGAAATACTGACAGTGAAGCTTGACAGTATGTGACAACTCTTTGCATCATTTTGTTGATATTTGAGAGTTGGCTGATAGGAAAGTAATTGATTAAGTTGGATCTGTCCTGAGCAACTTTCAACATTATTGGCTTGATGTCAGTGTCGTAGTTGTACTGGAACAGATTTGTTGTGGTTCCAGTTAAGAGTTGTAACCAAGGAGGGAGATGATAGTAATTTGGTAATGTCAATCATTAATTAATAATTCAGAGGCTCAGATTAAAACTCTGAAGACGTGCATTTAAATCTTGGCTGCAGTAAGTTAAATTCAATTAATAAATCTGGAATATAAATTTATCTCAGTGATGGTACCGTGAAACAGTCATTGATTTCCATAATACCCATCTGGTTCACTCATGTCCTTGAGGAAAGGAAATCTGCTGTTCTTACTTCATTTGGCCAACAAGTGATTCCAGATTCACTGCCTAACTTTTAATTGCTCTTTGAAATGTCCTTTCAAACCAGTCCGTTAAAAAGTGATTCTGGATGGGCAACAAGCGTTGGCCCTGCCAGCAATGCCTACGTCCTATGAAAGAATAAAGAATTAAACAGTTTCATTAAAAAAAACTACAAAATAGGAAATGATCACTGTGATATGTGCAAACAGATAAAGATTAGTTGTGGTGAGATGACATAAAAAATGTCTGGTCTTATGACTGTTTTGCTCAGTGTTTCAATGGTTTGGCTTAGAATGAATGTGCTGAGTACATAGTTAAACAAATAGCAGGAGTTAAAATGAGTTCCAAGTCACATTAACACTGTAATAATACTATGGGTAGTTTGAAACACTAAACATTTATTCCTGATAATGTAAAGAGGAAATTTGAAAAACATCAGTTAGAAGGAAATGTAATTAGAACAAAAATTGGTGAGATGTCAGTGATATAGTTAGATTGGAACAGCTCTGATGTGATGTCAGTTTAATATAAAGATTACTAAACATTTCATGGAAACATGAAGTGCTAAATTGAAAATCATAACCAGATGTCAAGCAAAAAGATAAAGATTAAGTTATGGTGACAATATTGAAGAAAAGTGTAATGTTCTGGTTGTGTTGTTCAGTATTTAAATTATTTGGCTTAGAGATGCAATACTCAATACAAATTTAAAAGTATCCAATATTTGAGCACTCAACATTAAAGTACTCAATACCTTTTCAAAAACACTTAATATTAAAGTACTTAAAATATCTCCATATTTAAATGTACTCATAATAAACTTCACTATTTACTCAACAAGTATTTAAAAGTCATAAAAACAAAAAGAACTGCAGATGCTGTAAATCAGGAACAAAAACAAAGTTGCTGAAAAAGCTCAGCAGATCTGGCAGCATCTGTGAAGGAGAAAACGGAGTTAACGTTTCGGGTCCTGAGGAAGTGTCACTAACTCTGTTTTCTCCTTCACAGATGCTGCCAGATCTGCTGAGCTTTTCCAGCAACTTTGTTTCTGTTCTAAGTATTTAAAAGTATTCAACTTAAAATTCTGTTTTTATAAAGTAATCATGATAAAGTACTGAAGACTGCAGCACTTAATAGATGTTTAAAAACTCTCAATATTAAAGTTCTCATTATATATTTGAAAGTACTCGATATTGAAGTAATCAGTATACTTTTCAATACTGAAGTACTCAATAGGTATTTAAACAAAAATTAAGTTTAAAATGATAAGCAAACAACTTCTAAATCTCCGTCACATTGTAACAATGCTGTAGAAAGTTATACACACTACATATTTAATCTCGGCAACAAAGGGAGGGAGGAAGGAGGAAATCTAAAAAAAATCACTTCAAAGGAAATGTCATAAAAGCAAGCAAATAATTAATGAAGGTAACTGTTAGGTACATATGCTCAAGGAAATTGAACTATACTTAACGTTTTAAACTGTCAGACTAAAAGTTGTGACTTGCAAGCTTGCACATTGATATCAATATGAAGATGTCAGCATATGTAGCAATCAGTGTGGCTGGAGGTAAACTTGCTATACAAGTTAAGAATGGATCATCATGTTAAACTACAGTGTTAAGCATATTTAAGCATTCATTCCCATTTTCTTCAAAATGCTTCCAAAAGTTTCAGTCATTAAGGGCTTTTTTTGGTCAGGATTCTCGCGTCAGGGTCAAATAGACTGTACCGCCTCCGCTAATTTGAGCAACAGTCGGTGAAAATGACCTCAAGCGGAACACGGCGATTTTACAAACCGGCCAACACCAACAACTCTGCCTTTGAGAGATAGCAGGAACTGCAGATGTTGGAGAATCTGGGATAACAAGGTGTACAGCTGGATGAACACAGCAGGCCAAGCAGCATCAGAGGAGCAGGAAAGCTGACGTTTCGGGCCTAGACCCTTCTTCAGAAGGGTGCTCTGATGCTGCTTGGCCTGCTGAGTTCATCCAGCTCTACACCTTGTTATCTCAGATTCTCCAGCATCTGCAGTTCCTGCTATCTCTGAAAATGTCTTCACTCTGTTCCGAGATAGTATTATATACTTCAGGAGTAGGTAGGAGTTTAAAGGTAGGGACATTATCGTTGTTCTTTGAGGGGCAATAACGGGGGGGGGGGGAGGCGGAAGGGAGGTGGCAAAAGCATGGGAGGCTGCGGTAGGATTAACGAGGAGGAATTGTCAGGCTGCCCAGCACCAGAGCAAACAAAATGCTTAAAGAGAGACAGTCACGCTGTTAAAATTGCACAGCTCTGAAGCAATGGGAGATTGAGAAGTAGATAGCAGATCGGAATCATGTAACGCGTGTGTGTATGCAAGGGGATAGGAAGCATGTTTCAAAATAAAGTCACAGCATTTCACAGGGTGATCTAATTGTATCCCACAACAACTTACCTGTCGATTCGGTCATCTGCTCCTTTTCACAATTCGCGCTCCCTTGGGAAAAATCTACAAAACAAAAGTAGTTAACAAACAAAGCTGTAAGCCTGCCCCTTCCCCCGGAGTTGATACAAGGACGAATTGCCCAAGCGCTCATACCAAGCAGAATGAAATCAGTTAAAGTTCTCTCTCACTTGTTCCGAAGAAAGAGGCGAGAAGGTGCAGGAGGAGAGGAGTACGCTTCATCGCTGCCGCTGCCTCACAATCCGGCCACTCTCTTCAACTTGTGCCACTCACTGGGAATCTGAAGCGGGGAGAAAGGGAACATGCCACCGGTCTAATGGGCCGGGAAGACCAGAGGGGGCCGTAACAGTGAGAGCTGCTCTCTATCTAGAGCCGGTCCGCACTCTTTCTGGTGAAGCGCTGCCGAACGCCTCTCTCCGTCTCTGTATGTGTCTCTCTCTGCTCTCAGGAGGCGGGACCCGCTCCCTAAACAGCCTCGGGGCTTTTTGTTTTCTCTAGCATGATTCACCAGTTCACACCCAGCCCACCCTTCACTGTGAGACAGTAAGAACTGCCGATGCTGGAGTCTGAAATAACACAATGTGGATAGCACATCCTTCAGTGTGTGTGTGGCTGCCCTCTCCCAGATCACAGGCACCTCTTCCCCCAATGTGTCGCACTCATCAAAGCCTTGGTGTCAAATCCATTTTAGACTGGGGTTTGTAATAAACCTGGATGCGCTCAACTGATTGAATTGGGCGGTGTAAATCCTGCGCGAAAGACTGATTCGAGTTGGAAAGCCTGGGTCCAAGTTCAGAGCAACAATTTTTACATTGCTCGTCAGAAAAATTACGTGCTGTTGTTAGCCTGCATGACTCTTACATTCATCAAAGTATGGGACTTTTTCTCCCCCTCTTTGAGCTGATGTCCCGCAAGTTGCTGTAATTTCTTACGGTCGTTCAAAGAGTTGACTGGGGCATGATGAGTTGCTGATGGAGCCTCTGGTCCCTGGGAGGGATCAGAGACTAATTGCTCACCTTTGACCTGGGTGTCCTCTCATCTGGGATGCTAAACCCGAAGTTTGGATTGAAGCTTTCAACTTACCGGGGCGTTTGCTTGTCCTCTGACTCTGTTCTCTTCAAATGTTGATTCAGACATTTCCCTTTCCAGGGTTCTTATTTCCCACTCCCCACGAAAACTCTTAAGATTGGCTTCCAGAATGTCTGTCCCTGAGTTTGGGACCTCCAGCAATGCTGCTTCTGCTTCTCAGATGTGGATATGCGGGAATCCCCTAAACTGACCCACTGAAGGTGAGAACTGATGAGGCATGCTCTCAATACCCAGAACTAAACACCTTGCAAGGACTCCAATGTTAGTCATTTATCTTGGTATTTGATGGCATAGGTAGGTTTAAGATAGTGGGAGTGAAATGCATCTGATTACTCTACATGAGGTTAAGGTTGTGCATGCCTTTGCGTGCATGGACAGTGATGTCAGATCCTAATGCCTGGTGGACATCCATTTGTTTTGCAACAAACCCCATGGTCTCCCTGTAAGTGAGCCTGCAAAATACTGAGCTTTCTTTCATCTAGTTTTGGATGATTTCACTATTCACCAGACATTGTTGGAGAAGACACCCCCAACCTAGCACAACCTCTGAACTGAGTTGAATGGTGACAAGGTGCCCTTGCAATTTCTGTCTGTGGTCAAGTTGGTACAGCACTTTTCAGTTTTATTGCGAGGCCAAAGCATTCTCAGGCTTGGTCAGAGTTGGTCAACAGCAGCTTGATGTCCTCTGGAGTGTGTACGACCCAGGCACAGTTCAGCAAGTTGATGGCTCATTTAGTAATTCTCCGATCTTTGTGAAAACCTGGAACCTTCGTAGATTGAAGAAGTGCCATCCGTCCTGAGCAGAATATGTGCTCCTATATCAAGATCTTTGTATGTTTTACAAGAACATGGCTGAAAATTAAATGACAAGCATAGAATGAGTCATTCTACAACCTTGCTTTATGCTACTAGTGACAGGAAGGTGCAGTGGCAGCACAGTGGTTCAGTGGTTAGCAATGCTGCCTCACAGCGCCAGGAACCTGGGTTCAATTCCAGTCTCAGGTGACTGTCTGCGTGCAGTTTGCACGTTCTCCCCATGTCTGAGCAGGTTTCCCTCCAGGTGCTCTGGTTTCCTCCCACAGTCTGAAGATATGCAGGTTAGGTGGATTGGCCATGCTAAAATGCCTGGGATGTGCAGGCTAGGTGGGTTAGCCATGGAAAATGCTACAGGGATGGACTGGACCTGGGATGCTCTTTGGACAGTCAGTGTGGATTTGATGGACTGAATGGCCTCCTTTTCCACTGTAGGGATTCTATGGAATGCAGCTGATAAGGTGCTGATTTGCCATCATGAAATGAGAAGATGGCCCCGATCATCATTTCAGAGCTGCCATATTTCTATAGTATCTTTGCAAACTTTCTCAGTTTACCATCTGTCAACAGACCCCATGTAGAGGTTCTTGCTCTATTTGGGGGATTTGAATTTGATGCTGACTGACATGAAAGTTACAGTATGGATCTGGATTTACAAAGTCTATGAGTGACAACCTATTGAGAATAATCCTTGAGGGGACTTTGTCTGCCGTGAAATGAAGCAAAATACCATGGTGTTCGTTATAGTTAGATTTGCTTCATCTCTAAGTGATGGATTACAGAAGTGTCCTGTATTCTTGGGGGAATAGACTGGTTCCAGATTTAACAGTAGAGGCTTAGTGAGTATTGTTATTTTTTATTTCAAAAATATACTTTATTCATAAAAATAGCATTATAATCATTCATAGCCACTAACACAATTCAGTAAATATGAAGGAGCAAACAAACATTGGAGTTTGACTCTATCCAACAAACAAACCAAAGGCATCTCTAACATGTAAAGGTTATATTTACATATATTTGAGGCACTGGGGTGTTTGATAACTAAATGGACCCCACTTAACATCAGCGGAAAGACCTTACATAGTGGTCTTTCCCCACTGTGTCTCTGCAGCAGCTGCCCCAAGCTTTAGTGCTTCCCTCAGCACAGAGTCCTGAACCTTGGAAGGTACCAGTCTGTAACATTCAGTTGATGTCAACTCCTAGTTCTGGAGGACCAACAAGTTTCGGGAAGACAAAGAACATCTTTTACTTGAGTTGTTAGTCCTCCTGGAGCAGTTGATGTTTGTCTCAGTGTGCATCTCAGAGAACAGACAGTAGAGCACAGAGTCTTGTGTCATGGATCTGATCAGGATGAACCTCAATAAAAACGATTGCATCTTTCTCCAGACCTCCTTTGTAAAGCCACATTCCAGAAGGATATGTGACAGTCTCTACACCCCAACGCACCCACCATAGCTGCTTTGAGGGCAGTGTGTGGTTGAGCAGACCAACTGGGCATATATGGAAGATCTCACAGGTAGTGCCCTTCTCACAACCAGCCAAGTGATGTCTTGGTGCTTGTTGGAAGGTTTTGGTGATGAGGCATTCTGCTTAATGACTCTTACAGTCTGCTCATAGAACCATGCAACAGTATCCACCCTCTCCTTTTCCAGCAGGGTCTCAAGGACGCTATGTGCTGACCACTTCCTGAGTGACATGTGGTCAGAGTGTTTTTCTTTGAAAATTTCCCAGTGAAGGACAGGTGATATGGAATGGTCCAAGTACTTGGAGTGTCCCGCAGCAACAAGGCCAGTCCCATCCTTATCAAAACCAAGGTCAGGTAGAACCACAATACACAGTGACACTTGGTGGTTATGTACCGAGAGTCTACACACAGCTTGATGCACCTGCACACAAAGGTGGCCATCAGGATGAGGGTGGTGTTGGGTACGTTCTTCACCCTCCCACCCCTTCCAGCCTTTTATACATGGTGTCCCTGCAGACATTGTCCACCTTAGACCTCCAGATGAAGTAGAAGATGGCCCTGGTGGCTGCAGTGGCGCAGTTTTTGGGGAATGGGCCAGACCTGCACCATGTACAACAACAGAGAGAGTGTCTCACACCTGACGACCAGGTTTTTACCCACAATGGAGAGGGAGCAACGTTGACAAAAGATTAGTACCTGCCTCACCTTGGCTACGCAAGCCTCCCAAGATTTTGCACAAACCTCTGAACCATATTCCCAGCACCTTCAGGAAGTCTGTCCTAATGTTGAAGGGATAAAGGTTCAGTCGGCCCAGTTCTCAAAGAACACAACTTCACTGTTGCCTTGATTTACTTGGGCTCGCAAGGCCAGTTTGAACTGGTCGCAGATACTCATAAATCTGCACGCTGACAGTGGATCTGAGCAGAAAATGGCAATGTCATCCAGGGACAGGGAGGCTTTGGCCTGGAGGCCTTTGCAGCCTGGAATAGTCACCCCTCTCAGGCTCACATCCTTCCTGATGGACTCAGCAAAGGCTTCTATACAACACACAAACAAGGCAGGAGAGAGTTGGCAGCCCTGCCTGACTCCGGATCTGACTGGGAAGCTTTCTGATTCCCACCCATTGATTGAAACTGCGCTAACAATGCTGGTGTAGAGTATTTAGATCCAATTGCAGATTCCCTCGCCAAAGCCCATTTTGAAGAGCACATCCCACATATATGTATGCGATATCCTGAAGGAAGAAGAGGCTCGGTAAAGTGTTCTCAGTCTGATTTCCTGGGGACCAGCAAATCCTTTTACACCAGCCTGTATGACAAGAAGCCCATAGACAGCGTGACCTCTCAGTTGTTCCTGTTCTCTATCACAGAGGTCTTAGACAACAGCATATGGGA
The DNA here is from genome assembly GCA_024137785.1 of Ginglymostoma cirratum. Lineage (NCBI taxonomy): Eukaryota > Metazoa > Chordata > Chondrichthyes > Orectolobiformes > Ginglymostomatidae > Ginglymostoma > Ginglymostoma cirratum. Next base: position 21,042,980 of record JAHRHZ010000266.1, read on the forward strand.
GAGGCTGGACCGGTTGTTATCTCTGGATGAGCTGACCAAGGCCCTCAAGTCCTTCGGGAAGAATAGAACTCCCAGAAGAGATGGCTTATCAAACAAGTTGTATTCAGCTCTGTGGGACTTGACTGGGCAGGACCTGCTGGAGGTGTATGACAATGGACTTCTGGCAGATAATGTGGAAACTCAAGAGGAAAGGTATCATCACCCAATCTACATGCTGAAGAGGGAGGTGGAGGAAATTAGAAATTAGTGACTCATTTCACTGTTAAATATGGATTACAAAATCTTGTCTAAGGTCATCGCCAACAAGGTCACATCTGCTCTGGGATCAGTGATTCACCCCAAACAAACCTGTGTTGTACTGGGCATGATGATCTCTGAGAGCCTGGCACCCATGTGCAAGACAGGGGGCTGGAGACCTGCCTTATTAGCTTGGACTAGGAGAAGGCCTTTGACAGGATATCACACACCTACTTGTGGGGAGTGCTCTCCAAAATGGGCATCAGGGTTGGAACGTGCAACTGGATCCAACTGCTCCACACCCACATTGTTAGTGCTGTCTTAATCAATAGGTGGGAATCAGAAAGCTTCCTGATCAGATCCAGAGTCAGGCAGGGCAGCCCACTCTCTCTGCCTTGTTTGTGTGTTGTATAGCGCCATTTGCTGAGTCCATCTCGAAGGATATGAGCCTGAGAGTGGCAACTATTTCAGGCAGTGGAAGCCTGCACTTCAAAGCCTCCCTGTACATGAATGATGTTGCTGTTTTCAGCTCAGACCCGCTGTCAGTGCGCAGACTCATGAGCATCTGTGACAAGTTTGAAATGATCTTGAGAGCCCAGAAAAATAAAGGAAATAGTGAGGGGATGTTCTTTGGGAAGTGGGCCGAATGATTCTTTAATCGCTTCACAGTCAAGACAAATTACCAGAAGGTGGTGGGAATATGGTTCTGAGGGGCCAGGGCAAGTGCAAAATTTTGGGAGACGTGCATAGCCAAGGTGAGGCAGAAACTGGTCTTTTTGCAGCACCGTTCCCTCTCCATTGTGGGTAACAACCTGGTCATCAGGTGTGAAGCACTCTCTTTGTTGTTATATGTGGTCCAGGGCCAGCCCATTCCCAGAACCTGCAACTTTGCAGTCACACAAGCCATCTTCCACTTCATCTGGAGGTCTAAGATGGGCCATCTCTGCAGGGACACCATGTACAAAACACTGAATAAGGGGGAGTGAGAGTGGTGGAAGAATGTACCCTCTCCCACCCTCATCCTGATGGCCACCTTTGTGTGTGGCTGCATCAGGCTGTGCATAGACCCTCGGTACGTAAACATCAAGTGTCACTATGTTCTGAGGTTCTACCTGTTCCCGGAGTTGCGAAGGATGGGACTGGCCTCGCTGCCATGGAATGCTCCAAGTAGTAAGACCATTCCATATCACCTGTCCTTCGTGGAGAAATTTGTAATGAAAGTCACTTTTGACCACAGTCGTTCAGGAAGTGGTCAGCATGTAATGTCCTTGAGATCCTGAGGGAAAAGGAGAGGGTGGATCATGCCACGTAGTTCCCTGAGCAGACTGTAAGAGTCATTAGGCAGAATGCCTCATCACCAGAACCTTTCAACAAGCACCAAGACATCACTTGGCTGGTGGTGATAAGGGCATTACCTGTTAGATCCTTCACGTTTGCCTGTACTATCCGCACCACTGCACAATGCCCTCAAAACAGCTGCAGGGGGTAATGTCTGTCACACATCTCCTTCTGGAATGTGCCTTTGGAAAGGAGTTCTGGAGAGATGTGCCGTGATTTTTGTTGAAGTTCTTCTTGAGCAGTTCTGTGATGCAGGACTCTGTGCTCTGTGCTCTGTGCTCTGGGGCAGTCTGTGCCTCAGGATGCACACAGAGACAAACATCTGTTATGCCTGGAGGACCATCAAGTCAGTGAAAGATGCAGTTTGGTCTGCCCGAAACCTGTTGATCTTGAACAAGGAGTTGACTTCGACCAAGTGTTGCAGACTGGCACATTCCAAGTCCAGAAGAAAGTGTTCAGGGATGCATTAAAGCTTGGGGCAGCTGCTACCAAGGTGCAGTAGGGAATGACCACCATCTGAGGTCTTTATGTTGAAGTTAAATGGGGGTCCGTTCAGTTGTCGACTCTCCTGGTGCCTCAGATACACGTAAATGTGATCTTGTATAGGTAAGAAAAACCTTTGCTTTGTTGGATAGAGTCAAACTCCAGTGTCTGTTTCTCCATGTGTTACTGCGCAGAATTGAACTGCTTCAGTAACTATGTATGTATATAAAGTTTATTTATGAACAAAATATAGTTTTGAATAAAACATATTATGTAAAATCTAGGATTTTTGTGATTGTTGTCGAACGACTTTGATGCCTTTGTCTGATGATTCCAAGATGACCACAGGTGTTGTGCTATAAGTAACATCCCTACCTTTTTCCAGAAATAAAGTCTGTGTTATATTCTAGTACACCAGCAAGTTGTATGTTTAATTTTTGTTCCAGTTCTTGTCTATTGGCCACTTATGTTCAGATATTTTTGTCAAGCTTCCTTTGTGGTTTGATTCAGCAGGATTCCCTTCAAGGACATGTTGTTCCTGACAACCAGTAGTGTGACCAGTGTTCAACTCTTCTGAAGCAGTGAATAGAGTATCAGTCCTTGAAGTCTCTCTGTCGTACAATAGCATTGCCCAATAATGTCAATAATAGATCTAGTTGCAGCCATTAAGCTTTCAGTTTCTCAACTTGCTGGAAGATTATATTTGTAATAGTGAGATTACAATCATTACCCCTAGACAGAAGCCGAACATTGAAGTTTACTCTTTCAATGCTGTGGTGTCCCAATACTCCCCTTCATGTATTACAGCCAGTACCAACATGGGCATTAAAATCACTGGGTCAGCTGAACTTATTGCAATAATCCTGCTATGACCCTCATTGAATCTTTAATCTTGTCATGTGTATTGTTGTTGATGCATAGTCGCTGATGAGTGTGAAACTTGGGTTTTGAGCAAGATTTATTTGAGCACCATGATTCAGTCTGATACCCTTGGGAAGTGAGTCAATGTTACAAGGTAGTTCTGGCCAAAAGGCAAAAACCTGCTCCTGAACGACAAGGCTTGTCATTAGACTTGTTCAGGTTGACTCTCTCCTGTAATCTTTGTTTCACCTGAAGTGACTGCTATAGATTGAGTGGCCTTCATAATAGGCTGCGGGATACTTTGGATGGCAAATTCTGTTTCACAATGCACCTGTAGGATGCACGCATAAATGTGAAATTAACCCAATCACTGGATGAATGAGTGGAAATCCTAATCCCACTGCCATTCTAGTGGCCCTAGTGCTTTATGAATACTATGTTGCCTCCCTGGTGCCAGGGTCATGGATGTTACTGCAGACAATTGATAAGGAGGAGGATGTACTGTCAAAGATCATTGTTCATATGGGTATCAAAAAAAAGATAGAAAATTGGGGCAGCTAACGTAATTGAGTGCAAATGTGGGAGTTTTTTGAGTGGGTAATTTAGGGAAGGGAGAAGGAAGTGTTTGTTTCTTTCTCTTTTACTATCCTTCTTGCCCTGTAGGAATCAATTCTTGCTCCATTAAAGGGAAAGGAGCAAGCTGGTGAGGATCATGTAGCTGGTTAAGATTTATCCTGTTCTTAAATTTTAATATATATAAACTGGTGATGAGGTTAATAATGTATACAAAAAGCAACACAAATAGGTGCACGCTATAGTTAAATAATTAATTAAAACTCAATATAGTTACCAAATCAGATACTAAAGGGAACAAGGGAAGAAGTCACTAGTGGGAGTGATCTACAGGTCCCCAGCAGGGCAGAGAATAAAGCAGGAGATTTTAAAAAAGGCAGTATATTACTCACGGGTAACTTTAATCATCACACACATTGGAGAGAATCAAATTACAGAGGTAGCCAACAGAAATTCACAGAGTGTTTTTGGGACAGTTTCTGAGTAACAATATGTTGTAGATCCATACAGGGATCAAGCTACTTTGAATCTGGCAAAAAAATCAAGCAGAGTTGACACGCTTCCTTGAAAGGAAAATCAAATCTATCATGTTTATTACAATTCTTTGAGGAGATAACAATCAGGACAGATAAGGAGGAGTCAGTGGATGCTGTACATTTGGATTTTCAAGAGGTATTCTGTAAAGTATTGCATATAGAACTACCTAATAAATTAAGAGTCCATGGTTTTGGAGACTGTATATTTACATGGATACAGGATTGGCTGACTATTAGAAAACAGAGAGTTGGGATTAGAGGAGGTTTTCAGGATGGCAACCTGTAACTAGTGAAGTCCAACTGTGATCATAGAACTTGGACATAGAACATAGACCAGTACAGCACAGTACAGTCCCTTCGGCCCAAGATGCTGTGCTGACCTATTACCCTACTAAGATCAATCTACCCTGCATACCCTACATTTTACTATCCTCCATGTGCCTATCCAAGAGTCATTTAAAAGTCTCTAAAGTATCTGACTCCACTACCACTGCTGGCAGCACATTCCACACGCCCACCACTCTCTGTGTAAAGAACCTACCTCTGACATCTCCCCTATACCTTCCTCCAATCACCTTAAAATTATGCCCCCTCGTAATAGTCATTTCCGCCCTGGGAAAAAGTCTCTGACTATCCACTCTGTCTATGCGTCTCATCATCTTGTAAACCTCTGTCAAATCACCTCTCATCCTTCTTTGATCCAATGAAAAAAGCCCTAGCTCCCTCAACCTTTCCTCATAAGACCTGCCCTCCAGTCCAGGCAGCATCCTGGTAAATCTCCTTTGCACCCTCTCTAAAGCTTCCACATCTTTCCTGTAATGAGGTGACCAGAACTGAACACAATATTCCAAATGTGGTCTAACCAGAGTTTTATAGAGCTGCAGCATAACCTCACGGCTCTTAAACTCAATTCCCCTGCCAATGAAAGCCAACACATCATACGTCTTCTTTACAACCCTATCAACTTGGGTAGCAACTTTGAGGGATCAATGGACGTGGACCTCAAGATCCCTCAGTTCCTCCATGCTGCCAAGAATCCTGCCATTAACCCTGTATTCCGCATTCAAATTTGACCTTCCAAAATGAATCACTTCACACTTTTCTGGGTTGAATTCCATCTGCCACTTCTTTGCCCAGCTCTATATCCTGTCAATGCCCCGTTACAACCTACAACAGCCCTCCGTGCTGTCCACAACTTCACCAACCTTCGTGTCATTGGCAAACTTACTAACCCACCCTTCCACTTCCTCATCCAAGTCATTTATAAAGATCACAAAGAGCAGAGGTCCCAGAACAGATCCCTGTGGCACATCTCTGGTCACCGAGTTCCAGGCTGCCTGCTTTCTACTACCACCCTCTGTCTTCTTTTGGACAGCCAGATTTGTATCCAGACAGCCAAATATTCCTGAATCCCATGCCTCCTTACTTTCTGAATGAGCCTACCATGTGGAACCTTATCAAATGTCTTGCTAAAATCCATATACACTATATCCACTGCTCAACCTTCATCGATGTGTTTTGTCACATCCTCAAAAAATTCAATAAAGCTTGTGAGGCATGACGTGCCTCTCACAAAGCCATGCTGACTGTTTCTAATCAAACTGTGCTTTTCCAAATAATCATAAATACTATCTCTCAGGGTCCTCTCCAATAATTTGCCCACCACAGAATTAAGACTGACTGGTCTGTAATTTCCAGGATTATCCCTATTCCCTTTTTTAAACAAGGGAATGACATTTGCCACCCTCCAGTCTTCCGGCACTACTCCAGTGGACAGTGAGGATGCGAAGATCATTGCCAAAGGAGCAGCAATCTCTTCCCTTGCTTCCCATAGCAACCTTGGGTATATCCCGTCTGGCCCCGGGAACTTATCTATCCTGAGATAGTGGGAACTGCTGATGCTGGAGAATCTGAGATAACAAGGTGTAGAGCTGGATGAACTCAGGAGGCCAAGCAGCATCAGGGGAGCAGGAAAGCTGATGTTCTGGGTCTGGACCCTTCTTATCTATCCTCATGTTTTTCAAAATTTCTCGCACATCCTCCTTCCTAACCACAATCTGTTTGAGCATATCTGCCTGTTTCACGCTCTGCTCAAAAACATCAAGGTCCCTCTCACTGGTGAATACTGAAGCAAAGATTCATTAAGGACCTCCCCTACCTCCTCTGACTCCACACACAAGCTCCCTCCACTATCCCTGATTGGCCCTATCCTCACTCTGGCCATCCTCTTGTTCCTCACATAAGTATAGAATGCCTTGGGGTTTTCCTTGATCCTACCCACCAAGGTTTTCTCATATCCCCTTCTAGTTCTCCAAAGTCCATTCTTCATTTCCTTCCTGGCTACCTTGTAACCCTCTAAAGTCTTGTCCGATCTTTGCTTCCTCAACCTTAAGTAAGCTTCCTTCTTCCTCTTGACTCGGTGTTCCCCATGTCTTGTCATCCAAGGTTCCTTCACCTTACCATCCTTTCCTCGCCTCAGTGGGACAAACCTATCCAGCACCTGTAGCAACTGCTCCCTAAACAACCTCCATATTTCTATTGTGCGTTTCCCTGAGAACATCTGATCCCAATTTATGCTCCACAGTCCCTGCCTAATAGCATTGTAATTCCCCCTCTCCCAATTAAATACTTTCCAATACCATCTGCTCCTATCCCTCTCTATGACTATAGAAAATGTCAGGGAGTTGTGATCACTATCACTGTGATGCTCTCCCACCGAGAGATCTGACACCTGACCTGGTTTGTTGCCAAGCACCAAATCCAATAGGGCAAAGTGGCAGTCAGTGCGACGGGTTGAGGTGCGTCTACTTCAATGCAAGAAGTGTCAGGAATAAGGGTGACGAACTTAGAGCATAGATCAGTACTTGGAACTATAATGTTGTGGCCATTACAGAGACTTGGATAACAAGTCAGGAATGTGCTGGCACCCCAATTATTTACAATTTATATTTAAGACATGTATGGGAGAAGTGAATGCACTATTGCCAAGTTTCTGGATGACACAAAAATAGATGGGAAGGCAAGTAGGATGACACAAAAAGCCTCCGGAGGGATATAGACAAGTTTAACGAGTGGTCAAAAATTTGGGAATGGAATATAAGCTGGGAAAATGTGAATTTATGTACATTGGCAGGAAGAACAAAAGAACTGAATATTATTCAAATGGAGATAGACTGTAGAAACTGCAGCACAAAGGTATTTTGGGAGTCCTCATGCATAAATCACAAATGCTATACTCTAAGTTCAGCAGGTAATAGCGAAGGCGAGTGGACTGCAGACTTTATTTCAAAAAGAATGGAGTATAAATGTAGGGAAGTCTTGCTAAAACTATATAACCCACTGTTAGATGTTAATGTAGGTTAAGTACCCAGCAATGTGAAAGTCTCTGAGCTGGTGGAGTTCGCAGGAGACAGTCTTGCTGGTACATCCTCTAAGGGATCACTGGCATCTCCCTAATAGATGGGGTAAGAGCTGATATCCAGAGGGGCTTTTCTCTTGTTGGCAGTGGCTGTGTGGGTGCCAATCATGCCTGCATAAAACAAAGGAGTGAATGAGTTGTACAACAGGCATAGAAGCTTGAGCATGATCAGACTACTCTCACACTAATGGAGAAACCGCACAGCACAGAACAATGAAGCTCACTTGGTTACCAGGACATGGAGCTTTCGGCATCACCACATGTGCAGTTATGGTCTTATCCAACGAGCTGAACTGCTTTCTCTTTCTATGGCGTAAGGAGACGATTATCAGCCACCACTTCACCTGTCTTGGCCCTTTCACCTCCATTGTGGGCTGTTTTCTCCTGAAATGAGACAAAGAGAAGGAATAAGAGAGATGAAAGTGGCTGGAAGAGCTGCCAGTGATGGCGCAGGAAGAGGAAAGGTGGTGAGGTGCCCCGGGTGGACGAGTAGGGAAGGGTTAGCAGCTTGGGTGGGGGTTGGGTTTAATGGTGTAGGTGAGAGCTATTGAGGGAATATATTGCATGAAATAGTGAGAGTGGGTAGCTCACAAGCCTTGGTGGGAACTGGGTGCAGTGGCAGAGTTAGAAGGTGAGTGTGATTGCAGAAAGATGATGACCCTTACACTTACAGAATGCAGAAGGTCATTGATAGTGTTCTGGTGGGTTGGGGGGAGGGGTTGTGGAGGGGGTGTTGAGATAAGTTGAATAGGTACTCAGGTGTTAGACTATTTAACATTTAAATTTTCCTGAGTAGCTTTTATTTAATTTCATTGGAAGCATCCAAATTCTTTGAGATAAATGGAGATCTCCAGGTATAGTGGAAATGCCTAGTAGAAAATTTAATTTCCCTGTCAAATCCATTGGAGTGCATTACAATGATGATTCTGCAGGATCTCCCAACTACACTGGAAAACCTGAACTCCCATCTACACTGAAATAACAACTATCCAAGCAGCGGACAATCCAGGTGAATATTTTAAGCAGTGTGTGCTGCTTGATGATTACCAACATGATGGGAAGAAGCAACTTTTTGATTGAAAGAAACATTTCAATGATGTTCTCCTAGGCAGGAGCAGCAAATATCCTAATGCATTCTTATTGTTGCCTACATACCATCTCCAAACTTTCTGAACACACTACAAACAAACCTCATTTCTGTAATGTCTAGCCGAGGACATCCTTTTTCAAATAGACAATGCTAACAAAATTGTAGAGCCACAGTTTCTTGTTTCAAAAGCTTCTGCAGTTTCCTCAGAAGATGATTTAGCTAAGGCAAAACATTGAGTATGCTCCACCTTTTCTATGAGAAGATGAATTTCACCCTTTTGATGGTGAGCTCTGGACTAGCACTGGATTAGACTTTCTGCAGGGGATCCCTTACCTCTATCTTATTGCTGGCAGATGATTAATAGAAAATTAGGAGAAACCCTAGAGAAATCACATAGGTAGATGTTTAGGCAGGTTCTCCAGGGTATCTGCTAGCCCATCATTGCAGTTCTGGCAGAGGATTATGTTTAAACCACCTCCCTACACCCTCTTAAAAAAAAAATAGAATTTACTTTTTGTACAAAAACTGTGGTTAAAAGAATCTTTTTGGAAACTGTATCTTTTGGTAATATAGTTCCAATGTAGAACATTGTATTTGGGTCAATACTGAACTAGACATGCTGATGCCTGTACACATAATATTCCAACCCCTTGCAATGTATCAAGTTATGCAATCAGTTGTAACTGTGAGTCCCTTTGTACACCATTTTTGCAGCAGTGTCAATGGTGTTAATCCTATCAGATCATCAAATCACTTGGCTCATTTGTAGAAACGGTTCAAACAACTAGAAGTCGTTGAGGTGGACTGTGCAATATGCCTGTCGAATGAAGAAAGACCACTGCTAGTAACAAAGACTAGAACACTTCCAAGTTCTGTTTATCTTTGGACCTCGCTCAGCCATGCACTTTTCCAGCTGGGACGTTAGCTAACTTGCTTGTGCTCCTCCTAGGCGGTGCAAATGAGTTAGCTAAGACAAAAAGAAAAAGAAAGGCTTGCATTGGTGTCATAACGATCTTGACCTCAGGATGTCGCAAACCACTAACAGAGGGCTTTCAAAGTATTCTTCTTCTTGTTACATAGGAAACATGAAAAACAAGGTGCACACAACAAGCTGATACAAACAACACTGAATCAGATAGTCTGATCATCAGTCTTCAGAATTCCTGAAAAAGAAATACTGTAGATTCTAGAAATCTGAAATAAAAATGCAAATTTCTGGAAATAATTAGCAGGTCTCATAGTATCTGTGGAGGGAGAAAGAGAGTCAAAGTTTCTGGTCCAATATTATTTCTTTAAAACTGAGCGAAGGTAGGCATATAATGGCTTTTGTGCCGTTGAAAAGTTCAAGGGTGTGGAAGAAAGAAAGGGAAGGTCTAGGATAGGGCGGAGGACAGGACAGGTCAAATGACAAAAAAATCATGGAGAAAAGACAAAGGGTTGCGGTAAAGAAAGAAAGTTGTTTTTTCGAGTGACTGTGAATGGCAGAATAAGGAACGGCCTGTCCAAAAGGAAAAAGATGAAAAACAATATTCAGACTGGCACAAGGCAACATTAAAACAGAATCAAAAGGATTGGAAGGTGTGATGTGGAGGAGATGAAGTGTTACTTTCAGACTGTACCATTTATTCTGAAGTTCACAGTCACGCTCAACAAATACAGAGGCAAATGCCTCCTCCTTCACTTGTCTTCTTGCTTTCGTTGGAAAAGGCAACATGTGGAAAATGACAAAGGTAAGTCCAAATCATTCCAGTCCTGGAAATTATCTGTGACCTATTCTTCCTTTCAAAAATACATGTTTTATTACTTAGAAATTTGCTACATAATTTGAGTTTTGGACCCTTTTTTAATACCTAGCATTTAAACTGCATTAACCAGTTGTACTAATAATGTGATGTGCAATCTCACCCCATAAATTTTTATTAAGAAATGACATGGCATTTCAGAACTTAGAAATACAACTATAAATGTGCTCATACATGTCATATTGTCTTTCAGAGGTGACCATCAAATACTGGAAATAAACATCTTAGACTACTGTTTAATTATCTTTGAAAACCAGGGTGGGGGTCATTTCCGCAGAATTTGCCTTCACAATAGCAGCTTAGAGTTTAAAATGAAACAGGTTCACTTTGGTCTGTTAAATATATATTTAAATGTTTTTTCATTCCCTTCTTGTGGCTAACCAAACTATACCAAGTGCTTATTGCTGCAGCAACACCTGCCTATCTGAAACACACAAGTCGACCACTCCAGATGCTTCAGATGGAGTTCAGTAAATTGCAGGATGCTAAGACAAGTATTTTACCAAATACTATACCACATTTGTTTCAATCCAAGAGGGATTTTACTGTTGAAGATCAGTTTGGGTTTTGGAACATGGAGGAAGATGAGCTATTTTAGACAGCTATGGCTATTATCATCAAGTTCTCAATAATATGGGTCAGCTTTCTTTGTGACACTCAAATATTACTGTGCAACTATTATAAAGTGCATGATAAAATCCCAATTACCAGCATCCCTGGTTTTCAAAATGCGTTTTGTACCTACCATTGAAAAATACATCTCAGCTAGTCATGTTTCTGACAGAGACAATGGGACAGGTCCTGCAAAGGCTTCATGGTAAACTGCAACATCCTTAAACCCATAAGAGATAGGAGCAGAAGGTGGTCATTCAGGCCATTGTGTCTGCTCTACTATTTAATGAGATCAAGTCTGACCTCATAACCCTCAAATTTATTTTCCTGCCTTATTCCCATAACCTTAGATTTTTTCACTGATTAAAAACATGTCTACCTTGATCTTGAACATACTTTTATGACTCAGCTTTGACACCCTCAGTGGTAAAGAATTCCCCAGAATGACTACCTCTGAGAAAATAAATTACTCCTTATCTCTGTCTTAAATAAATGACAACTCTGACAATATGCTATTGGTTATAAATTCTTTTACAATTCTTCTACCACTCCACAATCAAACTGTCAAGCCTCCTAATTATGTTATATTTCATTAAGGCTTCCTCTCATTCCTCTAAATTCCAACCTACTTGACCTCTCTTCAGAAGAAAATCCCTATATACCTCAAATCAACCCAATATACCTTTTCTTAATTGACAGTATATCTTTCCTTAGATAAGCAAATCAAAGTGCCTTCTATAGTTTTAGCAAGAACTCTATATTTTTTATATTCAATTACCTTTGAGATAAAGGTTCACTTGCCTTCCCTATTACCTGCTAAACTTGTATGCTAACTTTCTGATTTATGTACGAGGATCCCAAATCCTCTATGCTGCAGTTTCTGCAGTCTTACTCCATTTCAATAATATTTAGCACTTCAGTTCTTACTGTCAATGTACATAATTGTATCCATCTGTCAAGTTTTTGGCACTCACTTAACCTATCTACATCCCTCTGTGTTTTGTGACATCTTTACCATTCCCACCTTCCCACCTACAAACCTGGCTATTAGTACATTCACTTCCATCATTGAGGTAATTAACATATATTTTAAATAATTGTGGCTCCAGCACTGATCCCTGTAGCACACCACTAGTTACAGGGCTTGGCATTTTGAAAGTCTCCCCTTTATCTCAACTCTCTATCTTCTATTAGTTAGCCAAACTTTTTTCAGTGCTAATATGCCATCCCAATACCATGGACTCCTACCTTATTCACTAGCCTAATGAGTACTACCTCATCCTTCATGCCTTTTGGAAACCACAATTTTAAAAAATAATTCACAGGCTGTGGGCATCACTGGGCACAGCCCAACACTAATTACCCAAAGGGCAGTTAAGAGTTATCCACATTACTATGCATCTGGAGTCAAATGTAGACTAGACAAGGTAAAGACAGTAGGTTCCATCCCATCTGAATTAGACAGGTTTTTAACAATGGTCAACAATTATTTGCATAGTCATCATTAGACTTGTAATTCCAGATTTTTATTGAACCCAAACTTTATCATCTACTTTTGCAGGTTTTGAACCCAGATCTCCAGAACATAACCTGGGTTCCTAGATTAATAGTCTAGTGATAATGCCACTATCCCATCACCTCCCCAGAAATATTAGACCTACGAGATATGATACATCTAATGGTTTGCCTTTAGCTATCCAGCTTGTTACCTCCTCAAAGAACTCTAACAGATTTTGCTTAATTTTATTGTGTATTTTTAACTTCTCTGCTATTACATCCTTTATAAATGACAAATGTTAAGCTAATTATCTCTTTTCTTTATTGTTGTCCCTTTTTGAATAAACGTATTATATTGGCAGTTTTTCAATTCTCTGGGACTTTGCTTGAATCAAAGGATTCTTGGAAAGATTACTACGAGCGCATCTACAATTTGTGTAGCTACCTTTTTTAAAGTCCGAAGATGTAACCCATCAATCTAGCGGACTTACTGGCTTTAGTCCCACTAAATTCCGTAGCACTTTTTACTGAATGATAGTTATTGTGTTTATTTTGTCACTTCCACCCCATGGGTCCCTTGACTATTTAGTAATTTTGGAATGCTATTAATATTTTCTACTGTGAAGACTGATAGAACATAGAACATAGAACATAGAACATTACAGCGCAGTACAGGCCCTTCGGCCCTCGATGTTGCGCCTACCTGTGAAACCAATCTGAAGCCCATCTAACCTACACTATTCCATTATCATTCATATGTTTATCCAATGACCATTTAAATGCCCTTAAAGTTGGTGAGTCTACTACTGTTGCAGGCAGGGCATTCCACGCCTTTACTACTCTCTGGGTAAAGAACCTACCTCTGACATCTGTCCTATGTCTATCACCCCTCAGTTTAAAGCTATGTCTCCTCGTGCTAGCTGTCACCATCAGAGGAAAAAGGCTCTCACTGTCCACCCTATCTAATCCTCTGATCATTTTGTATGTCTCTATTAAGTCACCTCTTAACCTTCTTTTCTCTAACGAAAACAGCCTCAAGTCCCTCAGCCTTTCTTCATAAGACCTTACCTCCATACCAGGCAACATCCTGGTAAACCTCCGCTGCACTCTTTCCAATGCTTCCACATCCTTCCTATAATGCTGCGACCAGAACTGTACGCAATACTCCAAGTGCGGCCACACTAGAGTTTTGTACAGCTGCAACATGACCTCATGGCTCTGAAACTCAATCCCTCTACCAATAAAACCTAACACACCGTACGCCTTCCTAACAACCCTATCAACCTGGATGGCAACTTTCAGGGATCTATGCACATGGACACCGAGATCTCTCTGCTCATCCACACTACCAAGAATCTTACCATTAGCCCTGTACTCTGTATTCCTGTTACTCCTTCCAAAGTGAATCACCTCACACTTCTCCACATCAAACTTCATTTGCTGCCTCTCAGCCCAGCTCTGCAGCTTATCTATGTACTTCTGTAACCTGCAACATCCTTCTGCACTATCCACAACTCCACTGACTTTAGTGTCATCCGCAAATTTACTAACCCATCCTTCTTCGCCCTCATCCAGGTCATTTATAAAAATGACAAACAGCAGTGGCCCCAAAACAGATCCTTGCGGTACACCACTAGTAACTGAACTCCAGGATGAACATTTCCCATCAACCACCACCCCCTGTCTTCTTACAGCTAGCCAATTTCTGACCCAAACCACTAAATCGCCCTCAATCCCATGCCTCTGCATTTTCTGCAATAGCCTACCGTGGGGAACCTTATCAAACGCTTCACTGAAATCCATATACACCACATCAACCGCTTTACCCTCATCCACCTGTTTAGTCACCTTCTCAAAGAACTCAATAAGATTTGTGAGGCACGACCTACCCTTCACAAAACCGTGTTGACTATCCCTAATCAAATTATTCCTTTCTAGATGATTATAAATCCTATCTCTTATAATCCTTTCCTACACTTTACCCACAACCGAAGTAAGGCTCACTGGTCTATAATTACCAGGGTTGTCTCTACTCCCCTTCTTGAACAAGGGGACAACATTTGCTGTCCTCCAGTCTTCTGGCAGTATTCCTGTAGACAATGACGACATAAAGATCAAAGCCAAAAGCTCTGCAATCTCATCCCTAGCTTCCCAGAGAATCCTAGGATAAATCCTGTCCGGCCCAGGGGACTTATCTATTTTCACACTTTCCAGAATTGCTAACACCTCCTCCTTATGAACCTTAATCCCGTCTAGTCCAATAGCCTGTATCTCAGCATTCTCCTCGACAACAATGTCTTTTTAATGTGTGAATACTGACAAAAAATATTCATTTAGTGCCTCTCCTATCTCTTCGGACTCCACACACAACTTCCCACTACTGTCCTTGACTGGCCCTAATCTTACTCTAGTCATTCTTTTATTCCTGACATACCTGTAGAAAGCTTTAGGGTTTTCCTTGATCCTACCTGCCAAAGACTTCTCATGTCCCCTGCTGGCTATTCTTAGCTCTCTCTTTAGGTCCCTCCTGGCTAGCTTGTAACTGTCAAGCGCCCTAACTGAGCCTTCACGCCTCATCTTTACATAAACCTCCTTCTTCATCCTGACAAGACATTCAACTTCTTTAGTAAACCACGGTTCCTTTGCTCGACCACTTCCTCCCTGCCTGACAGGTACATATTTATTAAGGACACGCAATAGCTGTTCCTTGTACAAGCCCCACATTTCAATTGTGCCCAGCCCTTGCAGTTTCCTTCCCCATCCTATGCATCCTAAGTCTTGCCTAATCGCCTCATAATTGCCTTTCCCCCAGCTATAACTCTTGCCCTGAGGTATACACCTATCCCTTTCTATCGCTAAAGTAAACGTAACCGAATTGTGGTCACTATCACCGAAGTGCTCACCTACCTCCAAATCTAACACCTGGCGTGGTTCATTACCCAGTACCAAATCCAATGTGACCTCACCTCTTGTTGGCCTATCTACATACTGTGTCAGGAAACCCTCCTGCACGCATTGGACAAAAACTGACCCATCTAAAGTACTTGAACTATAGCGTTTCCAGTCAATATTTGGAAAGTTAAAGTCCCCCATAACAACTACCCTGTTACTTTCACTCCTATCCAGATTCATCTTTGCAATCCTTTCCTCCATCTCTGGAACTTTTCAGAGGCCTATAGAAAACTCCCAACAGGGTGACCTCTCCTTTCCTGTTTCTAACCTCAGCCCACACTACCTCAGTAGACAAGTCCTCATCAAACATCCTTTCTGCCACCGTAATACTGTCCTTGACTAACAATGCCACACCTCCCCCTCTTTTAGCACCTTCCTTGGTCTTACTGAAACATCTAAACCCCAGAACCTGCAACAACCATTCCTGTCCCTGCTCTATCCGTGTCTCTGAAATGGCCACAACATCAAAGTCCCAGGTACCCACCCATGCTGCAAGTTCACCCACCTAATTCCGGATGCTCCTGGCGTTGAAGTAGACACACTTCAAACCACCTTCCTGCCTGCCGGTACACTCCTGTGACCTTGAAACCTTATTAATGACCTCACTACTCTCAACTTCCTGTACACTGGAGCTACAGGTCAGGTTCCCACCCCCCTGCTGAATGAGTTTAAACCCTCCCGAAGAGCATTAGCAAATGTCCCCCCCAGGATATTGGTACCCCTCTGGTTCAGGTGTAGACCATCCTGTTTGTAGAGGTCCTACCTACCCCAGAATGAGCCCCAATTATCCAGGTATCTGAATCCCTCCCTCCCGTCCCTGTAGCCAGGTGTTCAACTGCTCTCTCTCCCTATGCCTCGCCTCGCTAGCACATGGCACGGGTAACAAACCAGAGATAACAACTCTGTTTGTTCTAGCTCTCAGCTTCCACCCTAGCTCCTTGAATTTCTGCCTTACATCCCCATCCCTTTTCCTACCTATGTCATTGGTGCGTACGTGGACCACGACTTGGGGTTGCTCCCCCTCACCCTTAGGGATCCCGAAAACACGATCCGAGATATCACAGACCCTGGCACCTGGGAGGCAACACACCAACCCTGAGTCTCTCTCGTTCCCACAGAATCTCCTATCTGTCCCCCTAACTATGGAGTCCCCAAGGTATTTTTTCAACTTTACTGCATTTATATATATTTACAGAAGATTTTACTGTTCATTTTTACATTATTTGCCAGCTTGCTCTCAAACTTTATCTTGTCCCTTTTTATTATTTTTGGTTGTCTTTTGTTGGTTCTTAAAACTTAGCTAATCCTCTGGTTTAACCACTAATCTTTGCCATAGTGCATATTTTTATTTGAATTTGATACTTTCTTTAACTTCCTTGGTTAGATATTTAGAAGAATGAGATGGGAGCTCATAGAAACCTTTAAAATTCTAACAGGACTAGTTAGGGTAAACGCAGGAAGGAGGTTTCTGATGACTGGGGAAATCAAAATCAGGGGTTATCATTTAAGGATATAAAGTAGCCCTTTCAGGACTGAGATGAAGAGAAATTTATTCACACAGAGAGTGGTGAGCTTGTGGAATTCTCTTCTCTAGAAAGTGATTATAGCCAAAACATTGAATGTTTTCAAGAAGGAGTGAGATACAGTTCTTAGGGTTAAAGGGATTAAAGCATATGAGGAGAAAGCATGAACAGATTACTGAGCTGGATGATCAGCCAGGATCATATTGAATTTCAGAGCAGGCTCAAAGGGCTGAATAGCCTACTTCTGCTCCTATTTTCTACTCTTCAATTTTTCTGTATTTCCCTTCCTATAATCATTTTTCCTTACTGGGATATATTTTGCTGTGTGAGTCATGAACTATTTTCTTCTAGTGTGCCATTCTTCCTCATCTGTCATAGTGACATAGTCATAGAGTCATACAGTAAGGAAATAGACCCATCAGTCCAACCAGTCCGTGCCAAACAAAATCCCAAAATAAACTAGCCCCACCTGCCTGCTCCTGACCCACATCCCTCAAAACCTTTCTAATTCATGTACTTATCTCAGTGTCTTTTAAATGTTGTAACTGTGCCCAAATCCACCACTTCTTCAGGAGGTTCATTCCGCACGTGAACCACCCTCTGTGCAAAATATCTGCCCTTCATCTCTTTTTTTTAAAAATATTCCTTCTAGTCTTGAAATTACCCCATCACGGGGGAAAAAACACCTATCATTAACCCTATCTATATCTCTCATGATTTTAAAAATCTCTATAGGATCACCTTTCAACCTCTTACGCTCCAATGAAAAAAGCCCCAGCCTATCCAGCCTTTCTTGGTAGCACAAATCTTCCATACCTGACAACACTTTGGTAAAACTCTTCTAAACCTTCTGTAATAATATCCTTCCTATAGCTAGGTCTTTCCTGCTAAACTTCTTTTCCAGTCCAATGCAGCCAACTCTGCCTGCATTCCTTTGTAATTATCCTTATTTAAGTTTACTGAGTTATTTCAGACCTAAGTTTCTCACTCTAAAACTGAATTCTAAATTCTACCATCCTATGTTCACTGCTCCCCATGTGGTCTCTTACAGTGAGATCATTTATTAAATCTGCTTTGTTAAGCATCACCGGATCCAAAATAGTCTGATTGCTGTTTGGCTCCACAATATCACTTTCGCAGGTTCAGAACATATATGCAACTGTAATTTTACAATGAATGACTTTTACCTTACTGACCCATGACTTTGCGGACTGATGTTGATGTCAATTCCAACAAAGGAGGTTGAAACACAGAACTGAGTTTGGCAACAGGCCACTAGCAGAGTAAAAAGTGGGTTTCGTTGGAGTTAGAATTTGAACGAGTTTGAACTTGTAAAACTGCACTGTGCCAAATTCAAAGTGTTAACTTTGAATGCCATAATTAACCAGCAATTGATTCAACTTGGATAACGGCAATAAAATATTTTCTTAAACAAAAACACTTCAGATTTCCCATGTTATAACTTTATGTTCTTGTGTTATGAAGTTGGGATTTGAATTAGAATTTGTTTGTAAAATGATAGGGGGGCAAGTGTGCGTGGTCCCTTTAAAAGGTGTGTTTTCTTAGGCTCCGAGATTTAAAAGCAATGCCTGCAGGCAGCATCAGATTCACAGTGTTCTTGAAATTGAAACGTTGTATCAAAAGGCTATACTATTAGCAGGCAAAGCAGCAGTTTTACCAAGGCAACAGGTTTTTGAATTTAACCATTTAATTTAAGACAGGCCCTAGAAATCAAAGCCAAATTAAATTTAAGTCTGATGGTTTTGACAACCATGAACCAATCCTATTCTAAGATATTAATATGTCATCAAGGGTGTAAAAGAAGAGGCCATTTGAAAAATAGTATGAGAGCAAACTGCCATCTGTTAAGAGAACAGCTCTTAATAGTCACCAGCTCTAAAGAAAAAGAAAATCACTGGCTGTCACAGAAATCTCGAAAATCTCAGAATAAGCACCATCTAAATAACGGTACTACAGCACTTTCAGCTAATATTCTCTATTATTCTTTAATTTACACACCCCATTCAAGAATTCAACAGAGAAAGGTGTTCCTGACTGGAGGACAGCAGAAAAGGCCAAGATAATTCTGGATGATTTACCCTGTCTGTAATTTCGAGAGATTAAATTGTAAATTTTTTATTAATTTTGTTTCTATAAGTGGGACTTGTATTTGTTGGAACAGCATACCATTAGAATTTTGTTTTATTCAGGAACAGTTAGTAGTTAAGGGGGAATTGTTCAGTTTGTCAGTAGTTCTGTTAATTTTTTCACTGTTAGATTTAGATAAATAAATTGTTGCTTGTTGGTTATAGAGTGACTGTCAGAAGTTCATTTCATTTAACCTCTCCTTTATAACGGATTGGGGAGCGGTGAGAGGCAGATTATATCACTTTTCACACTTCATTTAGCAGATTATGAGGTGAGGTGAGTTTTTCTGAGTGTTTCAGTTTTAGTTATGTTATCGGAGAGGAGTTGACCTCCGCTTTGTAACACTTGTTAGTTTCAGAAATCAGCCAATGAGCATTTTTTCTACAAATCATCATAATTCTCAATGAGTGATTGCAGTTGAACTTTTGAACTCACTGAAATATCAGCTCTGAAAGAACTTAATTCATAACCATTCTTCCCAGCAGGGTGATAACTATCTTGATATCCGTGATGTTAATTCTTTAAGCACTCGTCAAAATAGATCAATACATTAAAAGCAAAGAATTATCCTCTGTTATGTTTGATTTGTTTGCAACAGACAGTGTAGAACAGATCGATTTTATTTCAATTCAGTTTCAGGCCCTCATAAGTGTGTCACACATGGGACAGTAAATGAGAGATGATATAAGTAAAAGGGAAAGCATCAGATAGAGGAGGGGAATTGGAACACTATGCAGGAAGGGTGGGAAAAAGAAAAGAAAATTTTGTGGAAAAGAAGCGATTAGAATGGGCAGTGAGAGCTGGGATCAAGAAGAGAAACACAGGAAAGAGTGATTGAAGGAGGAGGGATGAGTGATAAGAGGGAAGAATGGGGTGTGTAAATTAAAGAATAATAGAGAGAATGTTCCCCAATGTATTCCACTTTTGAGTATCAGTGTCAAGTAATAGATATTAAGAAAAACCAAAAGAACTGTGGATGCTGTAAATCAGGAACAAAAACAAAGTTGCTGGAAAAGCTCAGCAGGTCTGGCAGCATCTGTGAAAGAGAAAACAGAGTTAACGTTTTAGGTCTGAGAAGTTCTGAGGAAGGGTCACCAGACCTGAAATGTTAACTTTGATATTAAGAAGTTGTGTGATCTGAAATATTAATTTATAGTGTCAGCTGATGTTATGGAACTTGTAAAGATAACAATTCTCAAAGCAAACGACGCTGAATGACAGTAGCCAAAATGATGCATTTGTGAAGAATATAAAATGTAGAGCCTAAAAACCTCCCAAAGAGAGAATATACATGATCCAGCTCCTCAGTGTAAAGAAGTTACTGGATTTTGATCTTTGATCACTAAACTTAAAGGAAAACATTGTGAATGAGGGAAATCATGATGATAATACAAATTCTGAATCTGGTAACCCGAAAACACGATCCGAGATATCACAGCATCAAAACATCAAAGATCCAAGAAGCTGCATTTCCGGTGGATACTTGTGATTTCATTTAGGTAATAAATTTTATCTGAACAATATATTTTGAAAAGATATATTTTACCTGAAAGATAAATTTCAGGGGAGGCAATGGCCTCGTGTATTACCACTGGCCTATTAATCCAGAAGACCCAGGTTCAAATCCCACCACAGAATTTGAACTCAATAAAAATTAAGAGTCTAATTATGATCCATTGCCAATTGTTGGAAAAATCCGTCCTTACTTGGCCTGGCCTACGTGTGACTCTAGACCCGCAGTAATGTGTTTGATTCTTAACTGCCCTCTGGGCAATTAGGGATGGCCAATGAATGCCGGTCTAGCCAGCAACACCCACATACCATGAATGAATAAAAGCAATTTATTACATATGGAAAATAGTCATATGGGAATCAACATGGCAATTGAAGAAATAAAAAGTACTCAGGGATGGAAAAAATATTATTTTAGAGAACAAACAGAAGGATGCCAAAAAAATAAAGGGGAAAGGCTAAAATTGATGTGACTACCACATTCTCAAGGGCAACTAGAGGTGGGCAATGCTGGCTAGGTCGGCATTTATAGAACCATAGAATCTATGATTCTGTCCCAGCCAGTGGCACCCACATCCCATGAATGAATCAGAAAAGGAAAATGAAAATAATATGTTTCCATTGTAATGAGACTGAACAGACTAAAGCTAATGGCTGGAAGTTAAATGGGACATCTCTAGCAGGAGTCAGAACACTTGAGAAATTCTCAATAGAGGCTGTACCATGAAAGGAAATGGGTTTTTAAAGCCAGAGCAGTGGTAAAGTGTGTTTCCTTAGAAAATACTAGAAGTATTCCTTAGATAGTTCAGGATAGCCAATGATATTCTTCCTTAAATACTGCTAATGAAAATCAGACTATTGGACGTTCTATCGATAGGAACATAAGAGCAACATAGAGAAAAAAATAACCTACTCCTTATCCTGAGATTTTGCCCCCTGGTTCTGTAGTCACCAGCCAGAGGAAACATATGCCTTGTTTAAATTTTATAAGTTTCAACATGTGTAGCCCTCAATCTTTCAAACACGAGAGAATACAGTCCCAGTTTCCTCAGCCTCTCCTAAAAAAAGCAATTCTAACATCCCAGGGATTAATCAGGTGAATCTCTTTTTATGTTTTATTTTGTATTTATGTTGCCTCAAAAGGAAAAGTGTTTCTTTACTTCTCCAACAGAATAAGTAAACCAATTATGGAAAGGTTTAAAGATTTTTGGAGAGTAGAGATATTCTTTTACTTTTCTCATTAAAGATACAAATGACAAAAGATGTTAAAAGATATTGGAGCAAGTCAATGCCGGTTGATCATACAATTTGTCTTCCTGAAGGGACATGGAAGAAGAAAATATTAGTTGGAATTACACACAGAAGTTATAAAATTGTCCCATTATACACAATTGGATAATACACAATTATACACAATTGGATTAAAAAGTTACTCAGTAAATTAAGAAATTAAAGTTGAAGAAAAGCATCAAATTCCTATGGAAGAAATTAATTTTGTCTTGGGGAATGTTCATAAGATTAGACTCAGCAAGTGTATTGACATAACCAATTGAAGGGAATGAAACTGAGAGGAACATCCTGGATTGCTTTCTGACTGTGTTGTGAATAGATCTCAGGCCCATAAAATTAGACAGGAAGAGGATGAACTGCTACAATTTGGAGATGGCATGGAAATTCAGTCATCTGTCATTTTATTCAAAAAAAAAGTGAAAGGGAGGAAAGTAAAGAGAATGAGGTTGACATGTTTAGCCCATCTTCTTCAATGGAAATGTAACAGATGGATCCTGAATTGAGAGAGCTTACTCAGAAATAGAACTAGTTATTATTCAAAAGACAAAGTGCTAACAAGGTTATGGAGATGACCTCAAATACCAGCTGACGAGGAATGTTCATCTGGGTATCGTGATGAAATTTTACAAGCGGTTCACAAAATTCCACTGGCAGGTCGCTTAGATATTAATGAGATATTTAAAAATGTTTATTTGTCAGAAATACATGCTATAATTTCACCAGACATACTATATATATCAAGCAAAGTGGAAACTGGACAATCAATTAAAACTCACTCTTAATTCCGATTCCAGCTTCTGAAGGAATGTTTAGCAGGGTTTTAATAGATCGTGTAGACTGTCCTTGACTTTGCCGTTCTCCTGACCAGTCTGTAGAGTACACAAACACATGGTTTGGCATCAACCCATGTAATAAAGTAAGGTGGCAACTACAGGATTCACAGCCTAGAAAACCATAGCAATGATGAAGTTCAAGAAAAAGGCCTGAAATCATCTGGAGCAGAAATTTTTAAAAAAATAATTTTAAAAAGAAATTCTCAGTACAATTTTATGATCATTTAGCAGCCAGAAAAGCCACAAAGCTCTGTAGCAATTGTGAAAGAAACTTATCTGAACAGCAACTTCTCTAGAGAAACCACCAGAACATTGGAAGTTTGAAAAAAAGGCCTTTTGAGTGATACGAGCAAGATAGTGAAAGGAGAAACAAGACTTAAAAGAGTAAAGAGAACAATGAAAGCCTTCAGCAGTTAAAAGTAAAAATCTAAATTGAGTACCTATGAAAAGAAGCTAAATATAGGAAAGCCAGAGCAAGTTTGAGGGAAGGAACAAAAAATAGTTTAGTTTCATCCAAAAAGCTTGGTTGAGGGACGTAGTTAAGATTTTCAACAGTGAGTTAACAAATTTCTGAACTATTTGCATAATAAAAAAAACTAACAACACAGGTTAAAATAATTTTTCAGGTACAGGCTTGAAGAACATGGAGTGGAGAAAAAGCTGAGGAGTATATATCTTTGTTGCAACTTGAACTCTCAGGGCCCTAACCATGAAATTACTGAAATGTAAAATATTTTGAAGGTTTAACAACAACTTCAAAGTTTTATTTGATAACTCATGCCTTTTATTGCTTTTGATCATTCAAATACTAAAAATTGGAGAAAAGCATCTGTGAATCTGATCCCATGGTGGCAATTTCAATGCGAAAAGACATCAGATGCAGAAAATACATTAGCAAACATCTGTGATGCAATCAAAAAACTCATTGAATCTTAGCGAGTGAAGTTGTTTTGAAAACATTTGTACCCATAGATCTTTGCGTAATCCTTTGTCTCTATGAAGGCACTGTGTTGAAATTGGAAAATCAAAGATAACATTAGAAATAACATTTTAAACAGCAGAGCCAGCATTCAGTTTTAGAAATGTACCATCAATCTTTACAACAAAAATTCAACAATACCTCTAAGCAATTAAGAATACCACAAGACGAAAAAAAAGTGTGGTACTGTGCAAGAAGATCAAAATTCTAACAATTATTTTAAAAATCAAGAAGGTAATCCACCAACTTCAAATAACTATCAACAAACAATGCCACAAAATTTGCTTATACAAATCTTCTACTAGAAAAGAATCAAGCTTTCAGAAGCTTTTGATAGGTCAGTGAAATGGTAGACTAACACTTTGAACATATTCAGCATTAGACACCGAATCAAATGTGGAATGGGTTAGCACTCTACTGCATGGGAGGAATATCAGCTCATACATCACACAGACACCACATTGAAGAGAAACAAGTTACATCTGACCACCTCTTAACAGGTTTCGATCAATAATTCACTCCAAGAACAATTCATTGACATTGTTCACTTTGAAAGAGAGAACAAAAGAACAGATTATTATATAAATGGAAATAAAAACTGCAGAAAGCATCAACACGAAGGGACTTGGAAGTACGTGTGCACAAACACAGAAAGCTAGCACAAAGGTGCACAGGTAATCAGAAAGGCTCATGGAATGTTGGCCTTAATTTTAAGGGAATTGGTGTATAAGAGTAGGGAAGTCTACCTGCAACTGTACAAGGTGCTGGTGAAATTACATCTGGAGCACTGTGAGCAATTTTGGTCCCCTTATTCAAACAAAGAATTCATTGGAGGCTGTTCAGAGAAGGTTCACTAGGATGATCCCAGGTATGGAGGGCTTGTCTTATAAGCAAAGGCTAAATGGATTGGGACTCTACCCACTGGAGTTTAGAAGAATGAGGAGTGATCTCATTGAAACGTATTGGAATCTTAAGGGGCTTGACAAGGAAAATGCTAAGAGGATGTTGTTCCTTAGGGGAGAGTCTAGGACCAGAAGACATAGTTGCAGAATAAAGGGGCACCAATTTACGGCTAAGATTCAGAGATTCGGGGGCTATGGGTCTTTGGAACTCCTTGCCCCAGAGAACTGAGAGGGCAGAATCCTTGTGTATATTTAAGGGTGAGACAGATAGATTCTTGATCAAGAAGGAATCAAGTATGGGGAACATGCAGGAATGTGGACGTGAGCAATATTGGTTCAGCAGTAATCCTACTGAATGGCGGAGGAGGCTTGAGGGGCTGAAGAGTCTATTTCTGTTCCCATTTCTTATGGTTTCATGGTCATTCAAGAGATTTCGCCATCATTGGCTGGACTAGCACTTTTTGCCTGTCCCTAGTTGGCCCTGACAATTTGGTGTTGAGCTACCTTCTTGAACTGCTGCAGTCCATTTGTTTCTGGTAGACCCACAATGGTGGTGGGGGGGCATTCCAGATTTTGACCCAGTGACATTGAAGAAACAGCAATAAATTTCCAAGTCAGGATAGTAAGGGGTTTGGAGGGGAACCTTTAGATGGTGGTAAAAACCAAAAGAACTGCAGATGCTGTCAATCAGGAACAAAAACATAAGTTGGTGGAAGCTGAGCAGGTCTGGCAGCATCTGTGAAGAAAAAAATCAGAGTTAACATTT
This sequence comes from Ginglymostoma cirratum, assembly GCA_024137785.1. Taxonomy (NCBI): domain Eukaryota; kingdom Metazoa; phylum Chordata; class Chondrichthyes; order Orectolobiformes; family Ginglymostomatidae; genus Ginglymostoma; species Ginglymostoma cirratum. The sequence goes on from JAHRHZ010000266.1 coordinate 21,068,332, forward strand.
TGGGTCCAGTTCTGAGGAAGGGTAGATAGTGGTGTTTGTTATGGACCAGATCAAACCACCTCAAATGCATTAAGAAGATAGCCTAGACCCTAACATTTTCTTATTTTAAAGGCAAGTATCAGAAGTTGCATTCTGGATGCAATTTGATTGGTCAAATGAACAAATTTGAAGCAAAACACACTTTATTCATGCACTATCATTAAAGTACAACAAAAGAAAAAAGAAATTGGAGTAACAACTCTGTTGAAAACTTAACAGAATAATAGATTATTTTACTACTAAACAATAGCTGTTCCAATATAGTAACATCCCGTAAACACACCCTTAGTGAAAGGCAAGCTCCAAAAAAAAGATTGTCACACAGGCAGTTTTCCAGTCCAGGAAGAAAAACATCGAGAGAGAGAGTAGCAGGGAGAGATGCACTGCAGCTTCCAAACCCATGTTCAAAACCCAGCAACAACTACTATTGTAGACCTGAAACTAAAAGTTCTAGTTCTGAGGGAGCTTGCCCCTCCCATTCAGGCTGTTTCTATTGTTCCAACTTCTAAAAAAATGCCAAGGCCACATAAATAGTAAAGCTGTTTACTTTTTGGGCTTTCAGTAGACAGTTTGGTACCTCATACTTCAACAAAAAAGGACAAATTGTCCCTCGTAAGGCCATAGTATGGTCTCAGTGTTCCCAGGTGTCTGTTACCATTGTCACTCTTAATGGAAATGGTCATGGGCTTGCAAGGTGATGACTAAGGAGCCTTGGTGAATTTCTGCAGTGCATTTTGTATATAGCACTCACTGCTGCTGCAGAGCATTGGTGATAGAAGGAGTGAATGTTTGTGGATGTGGTGCTAATCAAGAGGCTGCTTTGTCCTGGATAGTGTCAAGCTTCTTGAATATTGTTGAAATTACGCTGAAGTGGCAAGTGGGTAGTAGTCTACCAGACTCCTGACTTGTGCCTTCTCGATGGTGGATAGGCTTTGGAGAGTCAGGAGGTGAGTTACTTGATGCAGTATTGCAAGTATCAGATCTGCTCTTCTGGTCACTGTGTTTATGTGGCGAGTCCAGTTCATTGAATGCCAAAGGACAGTGGTTACATTGTCTCTTACTGGAGATGGTCTTTGCCTGACATTTGTGTGGGGTGGCACAGCGGCTCAGTGGTTAGCACTGCTGCCTCACAGCACCAGGGACACGGGTTTGATCCCACCTTCGAGCAACTGGCTGTGTGGAGTTTTCTATTCTCCCCGTGTCTGCTTGGGTTTCCTTTGGGTGCTCCAGTTTGAATGTTGTGCAGGGTAGGTGGATTGGACATGCTGGAGTACAGTTCTGCTGCTGTTGATGTCCCACAGCATCTCATGGATACCCAGACTTGAGTTGCTAGATCTGTTTGAAGTCCCATTTAGTACTGTGATAATGCCATACAATACAAAGGAGGTTATTCTCAGTCTGAAGGTGGGACTTCATCTCCACAAAGACTGTGCAGTGGTTGCTGTCATGGACAAATGCATCAATGGCAGATTGATAAGGATGAGTACAAGTATGTTTTTCCCTCTTGTTGCTTCTCTCACCACCTGCTGCAATTCTAGTTTAGCAACTATGCCCCTTCGGACTTGACCAGCTCAATCAGCAGTGTTACTGCTGAGCCAGTCTTGGTGTGCATCATGAAATTTCACATCCAGAGTACATTCAGCAGCCTTACCACCCTCAGTGCTTCGTCCAAGTGGTGTTCAGCATGGAGGACCATTGATTTATCAGTCATGGAGAGAATAGTAAGTGATAATCAGTAGGGGGTTTCCTTGCCCATGTTTAATCTGAGCCAGGAGACCTCATGGAGTCTGGATGTCAATGTTAAAGACTCCCAGGGCAATTCCCTCCTGACTGTATATCACTCTGCTGGGTCTGTCCGACTGGTGGGATAGGACACGTCCAGGGATGGTGATGGTGGTGTCTGGGATATCTGCATTTATTCTGATAAGAGAAAGACATAAAGATTCAGCAACATGTCTCTCTTTTTAGCAAAATAATGATGTAAATGGAGTTTCAAAGGTGGGTTATTGATGGGCCACTATTCTCAACCACTTTATGCTGTTTAAATTGTAAAATCGATTGTGTGACATTGGCACTGAATGAATAGAAGTTTACCAAGCTGACTGGTTGCCATTGTTTTTGGTTCCACATAACAAAATTCATTTCTGAAGCCCAGACTCTTTCCCTCTCCCTAGCAACCATCAGAGACTGAAATAGACAGTTCAAAATCTTGGCACTATAACTGAGGTGAGTTTATGATCACATACCTATCCTAAGTTCCATATAGGGGACATTACCTAACTCTGTTGAAATCCTCATCAATTTCTTTGTACCTTCTGACTTGAATATTCTAAGGCACTTCCTGCATTCAAATTGCCTCAAACTTGATGTCTACCAGATATCTTTTCCCCATGACCTAACTTGTACTGGTCCTGATCACCCATTGGCCCTCACCTCGCTGACATATGTTGGCACCCTATTAAGCTACTCTTTAATCTTACAATTCTATCCTCTTTTTCAAATCCCTCCATGTTCTCCCAACATCTGAAATCTCCTCCAGTCCTGCAACTCTTCCAATTCTGAGCATTCCTGATTTTGTCTCCCTATCATTGGCAGTGGTTCCATCAGGTGTCCAGGTCCCAAGTTCTTAAATTCCCACCTTAAATCTCTCTGTCTCTCTACCTCACTTGGTCCATGTCCTCAAAAATCTATCTCTTTGGCTAAGCATTCAGTCATCAATCTGAATGTCTCTACTTGTGACTTGATGTCAAATTCTGTTTGCAAATGCTACTGTGAAACACATTAGGAGATAATAAGAACTGCCGATGCTGGAGTCAGTGATAACACAGTGTGGAGCATGTGGCAAACAGCAGGCCAGGCAGCATCAGAGGAGCAGGAAAGCTGACATTTCAGGTCAGGTCCCTTTTTCTGAAGAAAGGTCCCAACCCGAAACGTCAGCTTCCCTGCTCCTCTGTGTTGCCTGGCCTGCTGTGTTCCTCCAGCTCTACACTGTGTTATATCATGTGTTATATATTATTTAAATGCAAATTGTCATTGTTTTTGATGAAGCTGTTAAAAGACAAGGGAAAAGAAGAGTGTGAATGATATTCATGCAACTTTAACAAGATTGGTTTATTACTAACTGAACTGATTTAACTGATAAAATTCCTGGAAATATGTAGGTGGTGTTTAAGTGGTGTTTCAACCACGTGCTCTCACACTACAGTTACACGACTTGTGAGAAAATACTCAGGTGCTAGATATAACCTCATTACAGTAATTCTACCCAGACTTAGAATCTCACATTTTCCAGTTTCATGCAGCCATTCATTCTGAGATTTATGAGCGTAAGAAATAAAGACATATTAAGCTGAAATGAATTTTGGATTGGATTGGACTTTGAAGATAGCGTAGCCAATGTGCACTTTGTTTGTGACAGACAATTTGTAAGTTATAGTGATGAACACCATTAATCTCTACCAATCACATTTGTTCATTTTAACATTCAGCTGAGTTAATAAAGCCTTATCTGCACAACAATCTAACTGCAGTTGCAGATGAGCTTTAAAAGCAAAGGTAAAACAATCTATAAACCACCAGAATTAGGTTACAGCCGTGGACTGCATCAAGTCAACTCAAGATTTCATACAATGTTTTACAACAAAAGAAAGCAAGTGCGCTTGGCAAGAGTACTAAGATGATAATTTCCTGGGTCAGTTTATTTGCATATCCATTGGCACAGTGATTATCATAAAAGTTACATAAAATGTGGAGTTTGGAAATTACAGGGCTGAATCTTATTTGTTTTAGCTGGGTGCAAATTGCGTTGGGTTTTTTGCAGGGATCCTCGTGGTGAGGCCCAGCAAGATTTGTTGCTATGTGTTACCAATAATACCTTATTAACTACCTACCCTGATCCTATTGGGTCCCTCCCATCTATTCTATCCCAACTTACCATGCACACTCCCAAAACAACTCAATACTCACTGGGTATTCACCAAAAGTTTGGCATCCCTTGCATCTGTGCCATCTTCAAGAGCCTTTTGTACATTTTCAGTCTGGAGCAACCCTGAATGGTTACTGATATTTACCTCAGAAATGGCAGACATGGCACCCCCTGCCTTCCATACAGGTTCTTCTGGATGGACTGGTGTAGACACCGGTCTTCCTGTAGGACCAGCAGTGGAGGCCACGACGCCAGACCATACCTGCCTGGTCTGAGGTTACTACCTGTGTCACTGCAGTCTCAGCCCTCTGGAGGAATGCAAAGCACCACCATCTTCTCTCTGATACTTCACTTTACTCTGTCTCTGCCACTGTGCCCATCTCCCACCAAGGTGCATGCTCTACCCGGTTCACTATTGCCATCAGCATCTTCCACACTTGCTCTCAGGCACTGGCAACTGCTGATACCACTAACCCTGTATTGCCCTCTGCACAGCCTATTCACCTCCCTGTCTGTACCAAAAGTAACAGTTGCACCACACACTTGCACCCTTTGCAATTCCAACTCTCATTCCGGGAGGTAAACAGCCTACAGTAGGGCAGAAAGTGCCAAGTCAAGTGGTGGGCTTTCCATCAATCTGCTCCCCGGCTGTTATGTAGTGTGCAACCTGGTTTGGACTGCCCCGAAATCTGACTGACCATTTTCTAAATCCCTGGATTGGCATCAGTTCCTGTCCTGGACTTAATACACGAGCACTTCCTAATGGAAGGTATCACAGGCCATATGACTGAGGCCTGCTGATAACTATGACAAACTTCCTGGCTTTGTATCTGCATGGCAAGACAGAAGTAATAAAATCCCAGGCTGAGGGGGAGCTGAGCGTGGGGGGAGGGGGGGGCGGCAGATAAAGGCAAGGCAAAGCAATACATGACAGGGATAGCCCCAAGGTGTGGCCACGCCATGAGAACAAGTGAAGAGCAGCTGCCGGAGGTGCAGTCTGGTCCAGTCCATGAGCTGGGTGCATGTCCCTTGCTGCAGCATGGCAATGATAGTTATTGGTGAAGACTGACGTACAGCATTGAAGTGCAGAACCATCCTATTAATAAATTGACTGGAGATGTACCATGAGGATTCTTGGACGTTGGCGCATGTCAGATGCCAACGTCCATGGATATGGGCGTGTGAGGCAAGCGCCCATGTTGTTGGTGCTTGTTGTCCATTGTGGAGGCTGTTTGCAGTAGGTGAAAAACATGCTTTACTGCTTCATAAAATACCCAGCAAGGTGCTCCTGACATCAAGATAGGCCTCGCTGGATTTCTTGCTGATTCTGCCACAAATCCCACCATTGTCTATGGCACTCAGGATCCCATAAGGCTCTATCCAAGGTACATTTTAAAAGCAGGTTCTGACTGAACATTGTGACAGCAACTGGACAACAGCAAACATATATGAAAATGTTGTTTGCTTTCACAGTGTACTGTCAGCTAACTTGATTTGATGTCTCAGCATGTTCCTCTGTCACTTCAAAGCTTGCACGCCAGAAGAAAACTACCTTTAGGAGCCAAACAGGATCATGGCATGGGGCAGAGAAAAAAAGATGCCATGTTTTCACAGAAGAAAACTTATGAAACTTCCTGAATTAAATTGTGGTCACAAAGCATAAATTGTGGAATGCCTCTAGCAAAATGCCTGACAAGAACATCACTCATTGCCAGTGAAGGGATTTGGAACTGGAACAGATTGGTACTCACTCCCCGGACATTTGACAAACTAACAGATGTGATTGGATTCTACAGGTCTTATTTGCCACAACGTGAGAGGAGCTTTTATTTTCTCACTGTCACCTAAAGCAGCAAGCGATCAGTCACTGTCAGCACATCCGCAAAAGCAGACTGTTGAATTCGTGGCCACAGTGGGAGATAAAATCTTGCACGGTGGTCTCAGGAATACAGATGCTGTGGTGATTACTGAATCTCTCTTGAGCTCTCAGGGTCTGATTACTGCTGATTACACAAGTATCCTGCTACTCAATGGAAAGCAGACCCAGAGTGCAGTGCAATAGAGATGAGTCAGACTGCCTTTGTCAATATCTTTTAAAGATCATGTTTAAAATGCAGCAGTGCACTCAGATGAGTGCTGGCATTCCAAAGCTGCCCTGCTTAGTCAAAGATGAGTACGGAAGACATAGGAAAAGGGAAAGATGATTCTCCGATAGAGACCTGGAGGTCCTGGGTCGAAGGGGTGGTGCAATGTACAGGAGTTTTCTTTCCAGAGCACTGACAGAGACGGCCATGCCATCAGAGCCTGCTGGCCTGCTTTGAAGCTGTTACCGGAGCCAATGCCATCTCCTGGATATGCAGGAATAGTGTATTTTGTCCTAGTTTTTTAATAAAGGAAGGATGAGATAGCAGTATAGAGCAGTCTGCTCCAAAGCTAACAAAATAATCAGCTTGTGAGGCCTTTTTTTTCAAAGTTGGAATAATAGAACCAGCCTGAATGGGTGGGTTAAGCTCCCACAGAACTTGGATTATTTTCAGTTTTAGCCTTTGCTGGAGTCTTGAAACTGTTCGTGGAAGCTCTTATTCCTCTCTCTGTTACAGCTAAAAGCTGGGGCTGTCTACCGGCTACTAGAATTGTGTGAGACAATCTATTTTACTGAATTTGATTGTGCCAAAGGTGTGTCTATGGGATGTTACTATATTGGAACAGTTAATTAGTAGCAGTATATATATATATATATATATATAATATACACTACATCATTTTGTTAAGCATTTCAATAGAGTTACAGTTAAGCCAATCCTTTTATTTTTATTTTGACTGCATTTTAATTGTCGTGTATAAATAAAGTGTGTTTTCTTTCAAGCCTGGTGGTTTGACCAATCAAATTCCACCTGTAACACGATGCCTTACACTTACTTTTAAAATAAGAAAAAGTTAAGAGTCTAGGTTATCTTCTTAATATATTTTGAGGGTGTTTAGTCTGGTCCATAGCAAGATACAGAACTTTTAGTTTTTCTAACATCTACTTGGTCCGTTCTTGGTTCTGCCAAGAAGAAACAACCGCCGTTTCTCTTGCCTGGGTATTCTGCTACAGGGAGGCACGATGGCTCAGTGATTAGCACTGCTGCCTCTCTGCGCCAGGGACTAGGGTTTGATTCCACTCTCAGGTGACTGTCTGTGTGGAGTTTGCACATTGTCTGCGTGAGTTTCCTTCGGGTGCCCCGGTTTCCTCCCACTATCCAAAGATGTACAGGTTAGGAGGATTGGCCACATTAAATTGCCCATAGAGTTCAGGGACGTGTAGATTAGGGGATGGATCTGGGTAGGATGTTCTGAGGGCTGGTGTGGACTTGTTGGGCCAAAGGGCCTGTTTCCACACTGTAGGGTTTCTATGATTTATTTTGCACTGTCCCTTTCTGTCATACTTTAACCTTTGTTTCCTATATTGCTATTTTCTTCTCTTCACATGTCTGTAAACTTGAATTCATTCTTTCCATTTGATTCCGTGTCTTGGCTATGAATTTAAAAACCCTCTTTACTTCCTCAATTATGTGTTTCACAAGAACACTGGTCCCAACATGGTTCAGGTATTGGCCATCCTAATGGTACAGCTCCCAATTTCCTCCGTACTGCGGCTAGTGCCCCATGAACTGGAACCCATTTCTCCCAAACCATTCTTTGAGATACTATTTATTTCCCTAGTCTTGTGTACCCATGTCAATTTGGGTCAGGCAATAATCCATATTTTTGTGGCAGCCTGTAATACCAAGCTGAGCTACATGATTTGCTGCTTTCTTGTTGTTTTTTAATATCTTTAAGGTGGTGTTGCTTGTGTAAGGATTTTCTACTTCTTTAACCCAGTTGATTTATAATTAAACACAAGGCATTAATTAATAAAATACAGATTTGCGATGAGGTCAGGAAATCAATGTTTTTATGAAAACTACAGGGATGCTAACATCTGGCACAGTCTGCCAATGAAAAGCCAAATATCTGGCAAATGTTTTTTGAGAAATAACCAGACGACTTGCAGTAAGTTGAGAGATGAAATGTAAAGGAAGATAAGGCTGGCTGAAAGAAAGTATGAGAATAGAATCACGTTAATTTAAAGAGAAACCTCAGCATTTTGTACCATTATGTAAATAGTAAAGGGCAGGGAGGATGAAAGAGGAGAAAAAAAACAAGATTTGTAGATTCTGGAAATCAGAAACAGAAATAGAAATAGAAATAGAAATAGAAATTGCTGGTAAAACTCAACAGGTCTGGCAGCATCTGTGGAGAGAAAGCAGAGTTAACATTTCGGATGCAATGACCCTTCCTCAGAACTGATTGTAGCTAGGAAAAGGTTTGTATATATGCTGACAATGGGGTGGGGTGGGGGAAGGAGGGAGGAGTAAACAGTGATAAAAAGTACTGCAGTAGCTGGAGCTCAGAGGAACAGAAAAATAGTTGGGCAGACAAAGGAATGAGTAAAGATCAGCCTATGAGAACAAATAGCTGCTAATGGGGACAATTAGTAGCTGACAATTGGATTGTGTGTGTTAGCAGTCATATGATGACAAGATCTGGTGTGTGGGGATTGGGATAAGGAAATGGGAGATAGTGATCAGGCCCTAAAATTGTTTAAGTTGATATTGAGTCTGAAAGCTGCAGAGTCACCAAGCGTAAAATGAGGTGCAGTTCTTCCCTAGCTTGCACTGAGCTTCGCCGGAGCACTGCAGCAAGCCTGAGACAGAAATGTTGGCCAGGGAACAAGGTGGTGTTTTGAAGTAGCAGATAGCTGGAAGCTCAGGATCTTTTTGAGGACAGAGCATAGGTTTTCTGCAAAGTAGTTGCCTAGTCTGTAGAGGAGGCCACTTTCTGTGCAGTGAATACAGTAGACCAGATCGACTGAAGGGCAGGTAGGTCGTTGCTTCACCTGTAGAGTATATCTGGGACCTTGAATGGTGAGGAGGGAGGAAGTAAATGGGCAGGTGCTTTACCTGTGATTCAAAGGGAAGGTGCTGTGTGGATGTAGGAAGGTGTTGGGAGTGGACGAGGAGTGGACAAAGGCGTCCAAGAGAGAAAGATCCTGCAGAAGGCTGACAAGGGAAGGCAGTGCGATATGCCTCTCGTGGTGACATCCCACTAGAGGTGGAGGAAATGGCATCTAATTATCCTTTAGATGCGGATGCTAGTGGGATAGTAAGTGATGACCAGGGAAACATTATCTCTATTGTGGGAGGGAAGAAAAGAGATGAGGGCCAAAGTGCAGGAGATGGGTCAGACACAACTGAGGGCCCTGCCAACCACAGTGCTGGGGAATCCTTGGTTGAGAAAGAAGGTGGACATTTTGGAGGACCCTTTGTTGAACCTAGCATCATTGGAACACATGCGATGGAGATAGAGGAACTAGGAGAATACAATAGAGTCTTTACAGGAAGATGTGAGGACATTTAGGAGTCAGTGGGTTTGTAGTAGATCTTGGTGGCTGGCCTATCCCCAGAAATGGAAACAGAGATGTTGAGGAACGGAAAGGAAGGGAGGAGTCAGAAGTGAAACAGTAGAAAGTGGAAGTGGGGTAGAAACTGGAAATTAAATTGATAAATTTTTCCATTTCTGGATGAGAGAGAGAAACAGTACCGATAAGCTCATTAATGTTATGAAGAAAGGGTTGTGGATGGGGAGCTGGAACAAGACTGGAAGAAAGAATGTTCCACACACCTCACAAAAAGACAGGCATAAGTGGGACCCATGTGGATACCCATGGCCACACCTTTGACCTGAAGAAACTAAGAGGAGTTAAAAGAGAAATTGTTTGAGGTGAGGATCAGCTTGGCCAGGCAGAGGTGGTGGTAGTTGGCGATGGTTCAGGAATTTTTTCCGGGAAGAAGCAGAGAGCCCTGAAACCATCCTGTTGGAGGATGGACATAGAATCATAGAATCCCTACAGTATGGAAGCAGGCCATTCAGCCAATCGAGTCCACATGGACCCTCTGGAGAGCATCCCTCCCAACATACCCCCTACCCTATCCCTGTAACCCTGCATTTCCCATGGCTAACCCACCTAGCCTGCACATCCCGTGACACTATGGGCAATTTAGCATGGCCAATCCACCTTACCAGCACAGTTCATTTCTACCTCCTTTCCAAAAATCTACAAACAGGACTGCCCGGGCAGACCCATTGTTTCTGCTTGCTCCTGCCCCACAGAAACCATCTTGTTTGCAGGCTCCAGCCGCCTCTTTACCACCACGGACATGCCATCCCATTACGTGTCCATCTCAGGGCTCTCCGCTTGATCCTGGAAAAAAAGGCCCCGAACCGTCCCCATCCACAACCACACTCCTCCGCCTGGCTAAGCTCGTCCTTGCCCTCAACAACTTCTCTTTTAACTCCGTCCACTTTCCTCAGCCTAAAGGTTTGGTCATGGGTACCCAATTGTACAAAACTATAAGGGGCATGGGAGGAGTGGATTGGAAAGACCTATTTCTGTTAGCAGAGAACTCAATAACCAGGGGTCATAGATTTTTAAAAAATGACGGGAATAATTAGTGGGGAGCTGAGGAGAGATCTTTACACCCAGTGGGACACAGTAACTCATTACCTGAAAGGGTGTTACATGAAAGAGCCTCATCGCATTTTAAAAAAAACTTGGATACGTGCTTGAAGTACTATAATCCTCAATGATGCAGACCATGAGATACAAACTAGGCTGAATTGATGGGATGAATAGCCTGAGTGGCCTCCTACTCCGTTTTAAATTGCTATGTGCAGACTGGGTGGGTTAGCCATGGGAAATGTGGGGTTAAGATCATGTGCTATTATAGTGCGTATTCCTTCATAGGTCAAAAACATGATTTATGAATATTGTAGATGTATGCCAAAATGCATTTTAAGTATATTTATTATTCCTCTTGCTGTTTGCTGCAGTTACAATGTGCAATGATTTGTGACAGTGGATGCATATATACATCTCAGTGTTTATTTTTAGCTGCAGCTCAGAAAATCCTGTACAGAAAAGTATTTCTTCACTGCCATCTCGTGGAACACAAAAAGATTGCAGGTTTCCATGATCTGATGAGTCTTCAAAAGCAACGCAACAATCTTGGTTCAGCGGGGAATTATATGAACTTTTGTACATAAGAAGACAACAGGGTGCTGGGCCAGGAAATGCACTGCAGAAAAAAATTTACGGGACAGGCGTAGCAAATCTTTCAATAAGCAGTATAAGGAAGCTGCTTCTGTCAAACACACATAAATGATTCACTCCTTTTAAGCATTACAGCTCAAGGATTAACATGCCAAGTAGATTTCTGTTGATGCTGAGGGGTAATTGAAGGCTGTGAAAAGGGGATTAAGAAGGCTACAAAAGGAGGCTGACAGGGATGTGATGAAATTAGAGCACTTAAAATAAAACCGAATCCCCACAGTGTGGAAGCAGGGTGTTTGGCCCATTGAGTCCACACCAACCCTCTGAAGAGCATCCCACCCTGGCCCACCCCACCTCTCTATCCCTTAATCCCACATTTCCCATGGCTTAACCCACCCAGCCTGCACATCGCTGGACACTATAGGCAATTTCCCATGGCCAATCCACCTAATGTGGATATCTTTAGATTGTGGGAGGAAACTGGAGCACCCAGAAGAAACTCACATGGACGCGAGGAGAATATGCAAGCTTCACAAAGACAGTGAGCAAGGGTGGATTTGAACCCATGTCCCTGGTGCTGTGAGGCAGTAGTGCTAACCACTGAGTCCTGCCCTTAATTTACATTTGATGGTGTAAATAAGGCTAGGCCAATTTCATTTCATTCCCTCAGATTTCCCCATCCTCTCTATGTTACAGAAACTCACATAGCCTACAGATTGCACGCTGTCTACTGCTAGTTCATCTGGAAGGTGTCTTATGAGAACATGAGGAATGAGGAATAGTCCAAATCAAGACCTATCCACCACTTGGTACAATCAGGGCTGAGTTTGGGCTTCAATGCCACTTTCCCACCCACTGTTCCTTTTCCTTCATTACCTAAGAGACCAAAAACCCTTCTATTCCAGCCTCACATGTAGCCATCGCTATAGTGATAGGGACCAGGTGGACCTCATTGATTACAAGGTTCTCGATTGGGGTTGTTAACCTGGGCCAAAGAGGAAATCCTTGCCTGATCAATATAACCAGGAGAAAGAAAAAAAATAAAAATTAACCAGGAGGTTAGAATCCCCTCGGGGGAACTGACTCCAAGCTGGCTGGTTACAGCCAGTGTTTCCTGTTGGAGGAAAAAGGAGAAGGTTCACTTTTGGCCATGTCGGCCTCCTCTTTAAAAAGACACATATAACCAGGAGAGTAGAATCTCCTCAGTTGAGGACTGACTCCAAGCAGGCTGGTCACAGCCAATGTACTTTACATCAGTAAATGAAGGGGGACTTGGTGACAGGATACCAGCCTCTGCGCAGTTATTTCAGTAGCGACAGGAGAAAACAGGATGTGCCTGAAGAACATTCGCTTGCAACTGTCATCTTGGAGTTGGGGTAAGCATTCCTGGCATCATGCCTCTATTTGGAAAGCTTGACTCATTTGATCCTAATGTTGGAGACTGGGCCCAGTATGTGGAAAGAATGTGATAGTTTTTTCTGGGTAAATGACATTGGGACAGATGGAAAGCAACGAGTAATCCTTCTGATTGCATATGGACCTGCAGCATTTTCTGTTATAAGGAGCTTAACTTTCCCAGAGGCACCAAGCATTAAAACCTTCCAAGAGTTGAAAGAGTGTGTTAAGGAATATTACAACCCAAACCTCCTCTAATCCTGAGACACTATCAGCTTTATTCGGCTGTTAGAGAACCGGAGGAATCTGTACCAGGATTTTTGACGAGGTTACAATGACTGGCGGATGCAAGTGATTTTGAGTTAACCCTGAATGAGATGCTGAGAGACCATATGGAATGTGGGATTAATGATGTAACCATGCAGAAGCGCCTACTGGCTGAAGCCCAACCAGATTTCAAACAGGCACTGCAACTTGCCTTGTCACGAGAAAATGTGGCAACTGGCGCATGGGAGCTACAGGGGCATCCCAATGGAAGTGGGATCCCTGACCTGTCCAACTGAGATTGGGGAACACCATGTGAGTGTAGGCAATTGCAGATCCTCACGCAGGGCATATCCCGAGCAGTGGGACCCTAGGACAGTCCAGAGCAGAACCCCACAAGAAAGCCAAGCCTCACCCAAGTGACTAAACAGTTCTGGTTCAACAAGCCATTGGAGTTGCTGCTGGTAAATGGACTCGAAACAGCAAAGGAGTCCGAAAGGTCTGATTTGAGTAAGAAAACTCGTAGGCCAGTACCCAGGAGAATGCGCACCCTGGAAAGTCCCCTACATGTGGGTTGGAACAATTAATTTGTTTAGTGGCACCCAAATCAGAGCCAGTTAAAATTAAGGTTTCGTTAAATGGTAACCAAGTCCCCATGGAGGTTGATACCAGCGTAGCTGTATCTGTGTTTACAAAACGTATCTTTAACACGATTTGCTATGGACTCCAGGCTTTAAGCCAGGCTGAAAACATAAACTGGAGAGCCGTTGCAGACGAGGAGATTCTAACCTCCTGGTTAATTTTTATTTTTTTTCTTTCTCCTGGTTATATTGATCAGGCAAGGATTTCCTTGGTTCCGGTCTCCTAGAAGAAGCAATTGGTGAAGTTACCACTGATGGGAGTAAAAGCTCAGGCCAAGCCTATTGGGGTGGAATTGGTTGAGAAAGATTAACCTAGATTGGCTCAACATTTTTCAATTGGAACATGGCTGCCTCAGAGAAGTCCTAGTGAAATACCTAGGAGTTTTTCAAGAAGGGGTTGGGACTATCAAAAGGGCAAAAGCCACTTTACATGTAGACCAGGACACAATTCTGAGATTTTGTAAGGCCTACCCGGTGTCATTTGCCTTGTGGGCAAGAGTAAAGGCAGAAATCAGGAGGCTGGAGAGTGAAGGAATCATCAAACCAGTGCGGTTTGTGGAATTGGCAGCACCGGTTGTACAGGTTGTGAAGCCTGATGGCTCAGTTTATCTTGGTAGGGATTTTAACCAAACGGTAAACCACTTCTCACAGCCAGATAAATACCCGATCCCTCGCATAGGTGATGTGTACGCAAAGTTGGTGGGGGTTGGGGGGGCAGCTCTCCATTACAAATCTGGACATGAGCATGCCTACCTGCAATTGCAAATAGATGAGGAGTCCCAGAAGTACGCTACAATTAATACCCATAAGGGTTTATATCAATATACAAGACGGTCATTTGGGGTAACACCAACCTGCACACTTTTCCAGTGGACCATGGAGAACATTTTACCAGGGCCACCTCAGGTTGCCATTTATCTGGATGATGTGCTAATAACAGGGAAGACCAATACAGAGCACTTGGAGAACTTGGACATAAAGCTTAAATGTTTCTCCCAAACAGGCGTACACCTTAGAAGGGAAACATGTGTATTCCAGGCACTCCAAGTGACCTACCTGAGCTACAGAGTCGAGAAAACCAAGTTACGCACATTGGAAGAGAATGTGAGGGGATCAAATGAGCCTCGGCTCCCACATCTGTACCCTTCCTTGGGTTAGTGAATTATTTATGGAAAATTCATGTGTAATCTGGACTCCATCTTGGCACCCTTACACAAGCTGTTATAAAAGGGTCAGCCTTGGAAATGGTTGTGTAACCAAGAAGCAGTCTTTAGGGAAGCAAAAAGGCAGCTATCATCATTTAAGGTGCTGGCCCACAATGATCCGAAGCGAGAGGTATTGCTGACGTGCGATGCCTTCCCGTATGGTAACGGGGTAGTGTTGGCTCACTGATGGTCCAATGGAGATGAATGCCTGACAGCGTATGCTTCCTGGACTTTGGCCGATGCCAAACACATGTATGCCCAGATAGAGAAGGAAGCTTCAGTGGTCAACTTTGGTGTGAGGAAGTTCCACCTGTACCTTTACTGATGGGAATTTGTCTTAGTAACAGATCACAAACCCCTGTTATGGCTACTGAAGGAAGGCAAGGCAGTGCCACCCATAGCTTCCGGCGGAATTCAGCGTTGGGCCCTTATTCTCAGCGCGTACAATTACAAGTTAGAACATTGTCCAGGAAGCCAAGTGGCTAATGCGGATGCCTTGAACTGCCTCCCACTGGCAGATACTCCACTGGTGGTGCCTCCCCTGGAAGAGTCTGTTTTGATTTTAAACTTTCTCGACACTCTTGTAGTCACTGCAGACAATATCCGACTGTGGACACAAAAACATCCTGTACTAGCAAAACTGAAACAGCTGGTAATGGGGGAAACAGAAGGGCCATCACAACCGGGATTAAAACTTCTTTGGACCTGTCAAGACCAGATCACTGTAGAGGGCGGGATATTACTGTGGGAAGCGAAGGTAATTGTCCCGAGTAAAGGTCACCGCCAGATAGTCGCCAAACTCCACCAGGGTCATCCAGGGGTTTCCAAGATGAAGCTGCTGGCAATAAGCTGTGTCTGGTGGCCAGGGTTGGATGCTAACATCGCTGCATTGGTGGGGCAGTGCCCAGAGTACCAACAAGGACAAAAACTACCACCAGCAGCACCCCCACATTGTGAGAATGGCTGGATAAACACTGGACTCAGTTGCAAGTCGACTATGCCAGTCCTTTCATGGGCTCAATGTTCCTGGTCATGGTGGACACTTGCTCAAAGTGGTTGGATGTGCATAAAGTTCATTCAGCAAACTCAGGGATGACAACTAAGAAGTTGCGAGCATCATTCGCGATATATGGACTTCTGGAAGTGTTGTCATGAACAATGGGACGTTATTTACCAGCAGGGAATTCAATATTTCCTAAAGCCCAATGGCATTCAGACGTAAGGACAATGCTCTCGTGGAAAGAGCAGTTTAAACATTGAAGGCAGGTTTAAAGGTGCAGCCTACAGCATCACTCGAGACCAAATTGTCCCGGTTCCTGTTCAATTACACGACCATCCCACACACAGCAACAGGGATAACTCCAGCAGAGATGTTGATGGGAAGAAGGCTGTGCACCAGGTTAAACCTGATATTCCCAGAGCCCAGGGGGAGGCTGAAATGGCAGCAGGAATGGGATAGCTGGCTAGATGCCTCCTCAAACAAGAGAGACATTTTAATTCAGGGGATGAAGTTTGGTGCCAGAACCATGGAAATGACCCTGTTTACAAGGTGAGGTTGATGCGAGGTCAGGTCCCATGACTTACAAAGTTCAGATGGATGATACAGTCCTGAACAAAGATGTGGATCACCTGAAAGCTGTTACCTCACAAATGGCACAGAAGCAAAACATACCCGGTCCCTGAGAACAGCCAGAAAGCCTGTCAGGAATTGTAGGTGCTCCCCCTCTGTCTAGTGTTGAAGAAACTTCAGAGTCCGAAATGGATGCAGCCTTGATACAGTTGCCAGCAGAAGAAGAGGAAAAAACTCTCCCAAGATATTCTGGACGCAAGAGACAGGCCATGGTCTGGTACACACTGTCTGTGTCCAAGTCCAAGTCAGAGGAACTGGACCTGGGGTGATGACGTTGCAAGAGAAGATACAATTTGAAAGGTCCGGCCTACATCCCCGGACTTTGTTGGCGGGGCAGAGGTGTGGAATTAGTGATTGCGACCAGCTCGACATCATTGACTATGAGGTTCCTGATTGGGGTTGTTAACCTGGGCCAATCAGGAAAGCCCTGGCTGACCAATGTAAACACTAGATTTAGAATCTTCTCAGTTGAAGTCTGACTCCAACCTGGTTGGCCACAGCCAGTGTACTGTACAGTAGTAAATAAAGGGTGTCTTAGTGATGGGACCCCGCCTCTGTGCAGTTATTTCAACCACCTTCTACAAGAATTCCAAAGTTATATAAGTAATTTCTCCTTATTTCAGTCCTAAATGAGTGTCCCCAAGTTTTAGATTCCTTGATCAGTGGAAAGAATCCCTCAGTGTCTATCCTATCAAGTACCTTCAGTCTGGTAGGCCTCAATGAAATCTGCTCTCATTCCTCTATGCCTGACAGAGTATTTGCCCAATTTACTCAGTTTCCCCTCATAGGACAACCGTCTTATCCCAGCAACCAATTTAGTAAACTTAGATTGTGCAACCTCCAAAGCAAGTTTATACTCCCTGAATTACAAAGTCCAAAACTGCCCACAATATTCCCAATGTGATCTTATTGAAACCCAGTATAACAGTAACAAGACTTCCTTATTCACGTTGCTCCAATCCCCTCACAATAAAGGACAACATGTTATTTACGTTCCTAACTGCTTGCTATATCTGCATGCTGACTTTCTGCAATCCCTGTACTGGCACACACAGTTATCTCTATGAACATCAACATGTACAAGTTTCACATCTTGAAAAAGACTCCTGCTTTTCTATTCTTACGACCAGAGACCTCATCTTTCCTGTCATTATACTCCATCTGCCGTATTGTTGCTCACTCACTTAACATGTCTACTGCTCCTTGCAACCTCTCTGTGTTCACTTTACAGCTTGCATTTCCACTTAGTTTAGTACAGTCAGCAAACATAGCATTAGTCTTTCACTTTTCATTTATATTATTACTGTAGACTGTAAATAACTAAGACCGCAGCACTGATGCTTGCAGCACTCCACTAGTCACAGCATGTCAACTTGAAAACATCCCATTTATGCACACTGACATTGAGGTCCCTTTTGTCCTCTCATGTTGGTGTAAACGATCTTTGAGGACTATTCAACAAAATACATGTACATTTTCATGGTTAATGTTTATCCCTCAGCTTTACGTTAGAAAAAATGATTCATTTTCCCCTTATTGAGGTGTTCATTTGGCTGCCACAGTACAACAATGACTGCTCTTCAAAAGCCATTTATTGATTGTGACTCACTTTGGTTGTGAAAGATTTGATATTAATGCAAGCTTTTTCCATTCTTTAAGGTTCTTCAAAAACTTAATTGCTGTTAGAAAACAAATGGGGAAGACCTACTATAAAATTCTGATTTGAAGCTTATCCTTTAAAGGTGTGCTGTGTAAATGTTGGTTTTATTTAATGAAGCTTTCATATGCAACATGGCCAAGATAGAAAAGGGAGAGTTACCTGGTTTGTTAAGTTGCCTGCCCTGATTAGGTCACTGAATGTCTTTCTGGACTGGTCAGTATTTCTGGGTGTGAGGCTTGCTGTGGTTTTTAAGTTTCCCGTTTTGGAGGTAAAGGAGTCTGACCCTTCTTTGTATAATCCATATACAGGAAAGTTTAGAGACTGCTGTGACAAACTGCCAGCTCGCCTTTAGTCCCTTTTTCAGCTGACTGCCAATGCCAAATCCTGCAGTGATAATCTTTCCTCAAAATGGTACACAAAGACGCATGATTTGTCTGGTGCAATTAGCTACAAAGAATTAAGTGATCCAAATAATTTGCAGCAGACCTGCTGCTCCCTTACTCAGCTGTTGCTGCAATCTTCAGCCAAAATTGGATTTTTAAAGACAATTTCGAAATACCACATTTTCACTTTACATCGGACTCATGCCAACGTGTGTACAAATTAGCTGCCCAACAAAACTGCAAAATTCAGCTTTGCAGTGGCTATAACTTAACATTTTAAGGCCAATTCTAGCACAATTAACCACATATGAATTTGAAGCCTATTGCCATCAGGTAAATAGTAAATCCTTGAAATGACCAATTCAAATAAAGCCTTCTGTTGTTAAATACAAAACTGAATAAGACCCTATAGATATCAACCAACACTCTGCAGACATCCTGACTTTACATTCTTGGAAAGTTGAGTTGTTGCCTTAGATTGTTCCTTGAAGTGTTACAGAACCTTGAGTGCTATTGCAAGTGTAGTGACAGGAAATACATGTTAGGTCTTTTTGGTCTATCCCTCAAGCCCTCCATCCAATTTGAATGTCCATCCACAAGAATGACCACCCTCTGACTCTCGAATGCATGTCTTGACCAACTGACCTATCAACAAAGCTTGCAGTCTTTCAGGTGCAGCAGGAAAGTAAGTAATTTCTCTGGTCTGTAAGTTTTAATTACTTGAGGCTGTTAGATATGCACACTAGTGCGACTCGATCTGGGTTTTCTGTTCTATTCAGTTTATTTCAATGGTAAAAGTTATATTAAAAATTAAAGCTATTTTGATTACAAGTTCTCGAACAAGTCGAATAGAATGTTCAGGAGTAAAGATTCCATTTACGAGAGAAATAGACAGGTTCTTGATTTGTTAAGGGAGCAATGTTATAGGTAGAAGGCAGGAGAATGGGGTTGAGAATTATATCAGCCATTATCAGATGGCAGAGCAGATTTGATGGGCTGAATGGCTTAATTCTGCTCCTATAGCTTACAGTCCTATGGTCCATGAGTTGAGACTCAAATTTTAAGACTCAAAGAAGAAATATACCTTATGTCCCCCATGTTGGTCTCTAAGTCTGGGTTCTACTGTGTCTAACTTTTGGACCGGACATGAGGAATAAACTCCAGGTTTTAAAATTGTTGATACAGTATAATGTGCGTGCACTGGCCTCAGTGTCACTCACCTGTAAATTGATGTTCTGTGGACTCACTTCATCAATGTAACTTCTGATTTCTTTGAGCATTGGCCTTGGACGCCTGCAAGTTATTTGATGAAGAGTTCTACCATTTAAAGCAAAGTCTCTGAAACATGGATTCTGACTTACTGCTGTGTGTGACTGGATAATATGAACTTTGTGAAGTTGATGAACTCTGTGCATTTTTTTGTGCTTTATTATTGCCAATAATTTGCCCCTGAGGTGCAGACGGTAACGACTATGGGCATTCCACTGAAGTAGCCAGTGGCTGTCCTGAGTTTGGAGAAGAAAGTCAGTTGGCACCCACCTGGACCAGTAAATATATGATGTGACCCATAATTACTCAGACACGTAAGGAAGCAAAAGGAATATTCTTGAGTTTTCTTTTAATTTGTTCTCAGAATGTGGGCACTGCTAAAAGGAAGCAGTTATTGCCCTTCTCTCATTATTTAAAGAATACAGTGGTGTGCCTCCTTCTTGAACCATTGCAGTCGTTGCAATGATGATTTTTCCCACAATGATTGATTGATTTATTATTGTCATGCGTACTGAGATACAGTGAAAAGTGTTGTTTTGCATGCACTACAGGCAGACTGTATCATACAAAGTGCATCAGGGTAGCAGAACAGAGTGCAAAATACAGTGTTACAGCTGCAGAGAAGGTGCAGAGAGAGAGACCAACATTAACTTTTGAGAGGTCTGTTCAAAAAGTCTGATAACATCAAGGAAGAAGCTGTTCTTCAATCTATTCATACGTGTATTCAAACTTTTATATCTTCTGCCCGACAGAAGAAGGTGGAAGAGTGTATAACCAAGGTAGGAGGGGTCTTTGATTCTGTTGTACTGTTGCGATGGTGAACAGTTTTGGTCTCTTTCTGAAAGGGAGAGGATATCTTTAAGGTAGAGGTTCAGGAAAGTTTCCCTCGACTGATACCTAAGCTGGGGGTGATGGAGGCAGCCATCTTATGAGAAAACATTGGGTAAGTTGGGCCTACATCCAGTGGAGTTTAAAAGAACAAGGTGCAATCTTATTAAGACATGGGAAATCCTGAGATGACCTGACAGGTAGAGTGCTAAAAGAATGTTTTCTCTTGGAGAAGAGTTTAAAAATAAGACAGGATGAAAGGCAAAATTTTTCTCTCAGTAGGTCATGGCTCTGGAACTCTGTATCTACAGAATGATAAAGGCTAAGCCATTGAATAATTTTAATGCAACTGTCAATATATCATTGATTAACAAGGGAGTCATGGCTGATTCGGGTAGACAGGAATGAAGATTTGAGGCCACAATCAAATTAACCATGATTAGCCAAAATAACTTCATCCTAATTTGTACACTCATCTGCTTGTATATTTGTGTTGTATGAAGTAGGGAATTGCAGGATACTGACTCTACGACATACAAGGAATTGTGATATTCAGGTTTGTATGCAACTACACCGCTGTTCCTGCCTTTCTCACTACTGGAGAGGAGGGTCATGTTGCACATGGAAGTGATTTGCTGCTGTATGTACTGTGGATAATACGTAACACAGCCACAGTCCATCCACAAGGGGTAGACATTGAATTGAGTGCCAATCAAAGAAACTAGTCAGTCCAGAACTGTATCTATCTTTTTACATGTTGTTACAGCTGCTTTGATCCTAGCAAGTAGTGAGTTCTGAGTCTTGTAGATGATGTAGGTGCTTTGAAGAGCCACAAGGCAAATGACTGATAGCAGAGTACCATGCTGTCCTTTGCACATGGAGCCAGAGTATTGACATGACCGGTCCAGTTTAGCTTCAGATCGTTGGTAACTCTTAGACCTCAATGGAGGGGAACTTAGTGATGGTTCTGCTTTTGAAGGAAAAGAAGCTATCTGGGCTTTTTTGTTTGTACAAGATAGTTATTACTTGAACTTACTTAAGAAATAGGAACAGGAGTAGGCCATTCAGCCCCTCAAGCTGCCTGTAATTCAACTAGATCATGGTTGATCTGCCCCAGACCTGAACTCCTCTCTCATACTAGATCAGCATAGCCTTCATATTTCAACAATCTATCTACCTCCACTTTGAATCCATTCAGTACGTAGCCTTGTCAAGCCAAGTCTTAATGTTATCAAGATCCCATTTTAAAGTGGAATGGGTCATGTCATTGGTGAAAGAACCGTGAAAGGAGTTGAACATACCCGCTGCTGACCATTTGGTAGAGGGAAAGAATGTCAATGATGAATTAGCTGAGAATGCTTTCTCAAAAATTCCCTGTCGAGATGGGTCTATGATTCTTAACTTCCAACAACAACAGCCCTCTTTTGCAACAGAATGACTGCAGCAACTAGAACTTATTCCCTTTGATCCTATTTAAACTCAGATCAGCCATAATTTAGACCCTCATACACCCTGGAAAGATTGCTTTTCAGTCATGCTGGTTTCTGTCATATATCAAACATAGGTTTCAGGAAATTCTTTCAAAAAGGATCAGTTGTTAGTATTCCACCTGAATTGGAGCATCTGATTGTAAAAGATGATGCAAATGGCAATAACAGATGGTGGATGTGAAAGATATGTAGACCACTAGTTAAATCCTTAATACATTTGCAAATGAGAAGTGCACTAGCATTGACCTCTCAGGCAGCTTTTAAATCCTTAGAGATTACTGACAGAAAGATTGGAACAATAGGTTTTTGGCATTAGCTATTAATTCCTAATGACAATGATTTCTTTTCCACATTTCCGTACAAGCAGAGATCATTGGTTTTATAGCTAGTTCTCTCCTGTTTCATTCAAGCAGTATCCAATGCCAGATACATTTCCTTCGTAAAAAGACAATTGAACTGATTGTCCATCAGTGAAATTTATATAAGCACTGATTTCTTGCTTTTCAACAAGTTTAATCGCTGATTATAATCATTTTTAAATCCTTTATCAAAAGGCAACAACATAATTTTCCTTACAGGTAAATTTTTTTAGTAGCTTTTCCCAATATCTACTTTGACTTTGGTGCAAGTTGGACAGAAACATTGGAGTTTTGAGGAAGGGTCACTGGACCTGAAACCTTAACTCTGATTTTTTCTTCGCAGATGCTGCCGCACCTGCTGAGCTTTTCCAGCAACTTCTGTTTTTGTTCCTGATTTACAGCTTCCGCAGTTCTTTTGGTTTTTACATTAGTGTGAACCTCAGTATGTTAGAAAGCATTTCGTAGCCGCAATGTTACTCTGAAGTACAGTCACTACCACATGTATGAGCATACAAATTAGGAACAGCTGTAGGCTAGTCGGCTCCTTAAGCCTGCGCCACCATTTAACAAGAGTCATGGCTGTCATGTAGGAAATTGCAGCCACCAACCTGAGCTCATCAATGTCCTATGAATAGCAATAATATAAATAAATCTGACCGTCAACACATTCCAGACCTCCACCTCCGAGAAAAGTTGGGGTGCAGATACTTTCGAATGCTAATACCTGCAGGTTTCCCTCCAAATCACACACATTCTGACTTGGAACTACTGTATATCAACATTCCTTCATGGTCACTTGTTCAAAATCCTAGAATCACCTCTCCACCACCTTTGTGTGTGTGCCAATAACACATACTGCAGCGGTTCAAGGTGGCAGCTTTGTGCCAACTTCTCAAAGACACGAGAAATAGACAACAAATGCTGGCATTGCCAGTGATGTTCACATCCCATGAAATGATAAAATAGAAGTTTGCAGCGTTAATGCCATTAAAAATTAATTTTTCAAAATACTGTTAGTCCAATTCATGGTTTAGAACAAAGGAAAGGGTTGTCAGGGTAAAGCCAGCACTTTAAAACTTATTAAATGTTTTGTTCAATTTATTGGACTTTATCCCATAAAAAAAATCTTGGGAAAACTGACTAATAACATTGGATACCCAATCATTTAATCGTCACTAGTTTCCCCGCAAAGGCACAGTAAACATGCTGCTCCTTGAATGACAGCTCTCTCCTGGCCATTGATCTTAAAATAAAGGTTTGATGTGACTGCTGGCTGGGAAAGGTTTGGACTTCAGGAACCAATCCCTGATGTTCCATAAAAAAATGTTACGCATGTTTTTGTATTGGATATTCTTAAAGACTATCAACTTCCAGAAGAAAGCTTAAACAATCTACAAATTAGGAAATGTCAACAAGTAGTGAACTCAACATTATCAATCAACAGTAGAGACTGCAAATCTGTAAATTTCACGTCTTGGGACATGCTACATGATCTGAACCAATACAGTTGATTACCAGCCTCAATAAACCAAAAGCTGCAAAATGATGGTGATCAGAAGTAAAACTTGCCTCAGTAAAGCTCTTTTACAGAAAATGAGAGTAAACTCAACTGTTTCTGCCTGAAATTATATTTTACCTGAGGAAATGTCCTAACCAACAACTTTGGAATGCAGATGAATGCAAATGGATGCTGAATATTGTTTTTAGGCCAACATAACCAGCTGGCCATTTTAAATGTAGAGTAAAAAATGGCAAAGACACTGCGCTGTGATGACTGCCCTTTGCCAATGTCATGCCTTATGCAGCTGTCACTCTGCAGAAATATGCTAAGCGCAATACTTTTGGCAAGCTAAGAGGAGATCATTTTAAGGACTTAAGATAAGCAACATTACAGATACTTGCAGTTTTATTGCGAGCTCTGTAATGGAAGTTATTTCATGTAATCACTGATTGCATTTATGTATATTTGAGTACGGGCTGCCTAATTTTTGCAATAGCAGGAGACAATAGAAGTCCTACTTTGATGAATAGTCAGTTTGTTTACATTTGTTGCACATTTTTGTATGTGGGTAGACACGTTTCTCTTTGCACAATAGGTTTTTTTACACCTCCCACAAGTGTACTGGGCAGACAACAGTCAGCTGTGATTATGAGAGCAAGTCATGCGGCAGAAATGACATTTGTGTGGATGCAGTATGCATTAAACATGGAAAGTAATAAATTAAATCCCACCGCATGATCAGGTCATTGTGGGCTTCCCACTCTTAATAACTTTTAGACCTGACATGCAAATGGGCCAAATACTTGGTTTATGCATAGTAATGATTCTGTCATGTTGTGATTCTGTGAAATCTTAGTAGTGAATTACACTCAACTGATTAACACAGCTAAGAGCATGAAGTCAGCAGCACAAAGACAGTACTGCAGCTGTTCAAGAAGGCAGCTTAATGCCACCTTCTCGAGTAACTAGGAACAGGCAATAAGTGCTGGGCCAGACAGCAACACTCACATCCCATGAATGAATTAAAAACAAGATTGTTATTGAAATGGTAAGCATGTGTCCATCCAGGTCTCCTACAACTGCCCAGTTGGAACATGCCCCATGCAGAGGTGTTGGTTACGTTCCATTCTGTAAGGAATTGCCTTAGCTTCTCCGGGAACATAAACTCGGGTTAAGGATATCTAATCTGGGCTGCAGAGGAACTTGTAGTAGGAGGGGGAAGATCCTGTTGTCACGTTCTATGTAAGTACCAAAAATATGGGTACAACAAGTAAATAAAATCTTCTAAAGGATTCAACTTGCACAGCATCTGTGAAGAAAAATAATCAGAGTTAACGTTAACTCTGATTGAACAGTTCTTTTGGTTTTTATTAGGATAAATGTGTCTTTTTTCTGGTTGGCAAGCTGTAACTACTTGGGTGCGAGATAACAAGCATGGGGCTGGATGAACACAGCAGGTCAAGCAGCATCATAGGAGCAGGAAAACTCGACGTTTCGGGCCTAAACCCTTCATCAGAAATGGGGGAGGGGAAGAGGGTTCTGAAATAAATAGGGAGAGAGGGGGAGGC
>JAHRHZ010000266.1:21094023-21117290 GCA_024137785.1 Ginglymostoma cirratum
CAGATGCGGCGGAGGCGAAGGAATTGGGAATAGGGGATGGCATTTTTGCAGGAGGGTGGGTGGGAGGAGGTGTATTCCACACCTGCGCTCAGTTCGCAACAAACAACTGCACCTCCCAGTCGCGAACCATTTCAACTCCCCCTCCCATTCCTCAGATGACATGTCCATCCTTGGCCTCCTACAATGCCACAGTAATGCCACCCGAAGGCTGCAGGAACAGCAAGTCATATTCAGCCTGGGAACCCTGCAGCCCAATGGCATCAATGTGGATTTCACAAGCTTCAAAATCTCCCCTCCCCCAACCGCATCCCAAAACCAGCCCAGCTCATCTCCACCTCACTAACCGGTTTTTCCTCTCACCCCAAGCCACACCCCCACCTCCTATCTGCTAGCATCATCCCGCCCCCTTGACCTGTCCGTCCTCCCTGGACTGACCTATCTCCTCCCTACCCCCCTACCTACACTCACCTTTACTGGCTCCATCCCCGCCTCTTCGACTTCTCTGCCTCCTCTCCACCTATCCTCTCCTCTATCCATCGTCTATCCGCCTCCCCCTCTCTCCCTATTTATTTCAGAACCCTCTTCCCCTCCCCCATTTCTGATGAAGGGTTTAGGCCCGAAACGTCGAGTTTTCCTTCTACTATGATGCTGCTTGACCTGCTGTGTTCATCCAGCCCCATGCTTGTTATCTCGGATTCTCCAGCATCTGCAGTACCTTTTATCTCTCAACTACTTGGGTGCCACAGGGTTTGGTCCACAGGCCCCAACTATGTACAATCTGTATTAATGACTTAAAAGCAAGGATAGGACATATTATAGACACATTTGCACATGACACTAAAACAGTTGGAAACATAAGTTGTAATGAAGAAACAAGAAATTTAAAATGGTAGGGTAGGTTAGGTGAACAGGCCAAAATTTGTCAGCTGGAGTTTTACATGACTAAGTGTGAGGTTATCCACTTTAGTCTGAATAATAAAAAGAATTTATTATCTAAATGGAGAGAAACTTCAGAGTGCTTGATACAGAGGGTCCTGCATGTCCTTGTGCATGAGTTGCAGAAAACTAATGTGCAGGTACTGCAGGTAATGAAGAGAGGAAATGGAATTTTAGCATTTATTGCTAGAGAAATGGAGAAGGTATGAAAGTAGGGAGGTGTTATTGCAATTATACAAGGCATTGTTGAGACTGAACACAGAGTACTGTGTACAGTTTTGGTCCCCTTATGAGAGGGGAGATGTATTTGCATGGGAGACAGTTCGCAGAAGGTTCATTAAGTTAGTTCCACAGATGAAAGGCTTGATTTATGAGGAGAGATTGAGCATCTTAGGACTTTTTCCACTGACATTTAGATGAATGAGAGGAGATCTAATTCAAGTATATAAGCTGAAGGTGATTGATGTAGAAAGGATATTTCCTCATGTACGCAATCTCGAACAAGATATCATAATTTTAGGTTAAGGGATAGCAGATTTAAAGCAGAAATGAGAAGAAATCACTTCTCTCAGAGCCATAAATCTGTGGAATTCACTATCCCAGAGTGAGGTGGATGCTTGGAAGACTGAATAAATTTGAGGAGATAGCTAGGTTTTTAATTAGCAGTGGGTTGAAGGGCAATGGAAAATGGGCAGAAAAGTGGAGTTGAGGTTGAGATGAGATCAGCATGATGGTATTAAATGGCAGAGCAGGCTCAAGGGGCTGACTTGCCTACTCCTGCTCGTATTTCTTATGTTCTTATATTCTGTGTTAAGATGTCATTCTGCTGCTACTGCAGTTAAATGGTTATACTTCTCAGCTCTTCTTGGATGTTGCAAGCTCACCGATCATTATCAGATCTCTCTTTAACAGAAGATATCATCAAAGAGATAAGGCTAATCAGTCAATCAGAATTCTTGATGAGCACCCATCCAATTTTTTCCTGATGTGGCAGCCCACTGCTCCATTCAGTATAATCAGATTTGAGATGATGTTTAATAATCACAATCTTTTTGTTTTAGATCCTGAAAGAATGGTTCAGACTAACCTGCAGGCCATCACTATGCTACATTATTTGACTGAGCAGATCAGGAAGGACTGTGAGATCCCCACTTAGTACTTGAATCTGTGAGCAACAGACATTGGGAGGAGACATTGTGATTGGAAATTACTTTCCATTAAATGGGAATACTTTCAGTCAAATATTTCAGACAATAATGTTTGGCAAGTACTCTTTCTTAATACTGTTAGAAAATGAGCAAGTACTTAGGGAGAGATGGAAGGAGAGTGAGTTAAAAAAAATGCTGATAAATCTCTGAGGTAAGCCATGGTATGAGCTTGACCTCAGGAGTCTTGTGGTGTTAACTTTGCTAAAAGTCGAATTTGTACAGCCCAGCTGCTCTGTATCCTTACCATCATCAAGTGAATGTTAATAAATGTTGTTTGAAAGTAGTCTACAAGTCTGGCTTCGGCTTGTATGAAGAACTAAAGAACACATGCTAAAACATTGACCCGGGGGCAGCTGCCTTCCTTAAAGTGACAAAACGAAAACCTAACGCTGTTCTGATCTTACCCCACCTTCAGCACTCACCATTGCAGACCATCACTGCCCCCCTTACAGCCTCTCCCTGCCACCTCTTGTTTTCCCCACAGACTTTTGCTTTTGGTTCACATCTGGACTGGACACTAGCCAGAGGCAAAGGGACCAGTGAGGGACTGTGGAGGATGTGAAGTGTAAGGAAGTAG
The DNA here is from genome assembly GCA_024137785.1 of Ginglymostoma cirratum. Classification (NCBI taxonomy): domain Eukaryota; kingdom Metazoa; phylum Chordata; class Chondrichthyes; order Orectolobiformes; family Ginglymostomatidae; genus Ginglymostoma; species Ginglymostoma cirratum. Next base: position 21,096,745 of record JAHRHZ010000266.1, read on the forward strand.
GCAGGAAGCAGTGAGTGGTCACATGGGAGATAGGAGGGAACAAATCATATGTGAAATGAAGCGGCAAAGACAACGAGTGGGAGGAGAGGGAAACACTGCAGGGATTGGCAGCAGGAAATGAGTGGCAAGGGGCAGCAGGCAGGAGCTGAGATTTTAAGCTACACAATGACGACATAAATGGTCAGAGAAAATGTGTTTGAGCCAGACATCAGATTGGGAACCAACATCCAAGTTTCATTTTCCTGATTGGCAGAGACAGAAGTCACAGTGCTTATAATTTAGGAACTAATTCCCTGATCCAGTGGGGAGCCATGTGCTGAAAGGACAAGTTGGAATTCATAGCTATAAAGTTAGAGGCCAATTCCTGACTCATTTCTTCAAGGTGCAAGTCTGCTACAGTATGATCTTATTAAATAATTTAAGTTATCAACATGTTTGAGGGGACCAGATTTCCTAGGTTAGAAAATTTGGAATGAAGAAACATCTTTTGACCAAACAAACTTGTTTCTTTCACAATTAGTAGGTCACAATTGGAAACAATCTTTTCCCATTGTTAGCTCTTTCTGTACCTCATGTGAATAAAGCTTGGCCCTATCACATTCAATCCCCTTTATTGACAAACACGTCTTGGATTAAGTCATAAAGATATCAGTTCTCTCAGGTTTAACTACTTTTTGTTCTACAAATCCACTGCCCTGTAAGGGAAAAATTCTTCAAATCTCCAATGTTCCTCAAACCTTGTGAAATAGTGTTTTCTAGGTGAGTACTAGTTGTTCATAGAACATAGAACAGTACTGCACAGGAACATGCTCCTCGGTCCATGATGATGTTCCAAACATGATGACAAATTAAACTAATCCCTTCTGCTTGCCCGTTGTCCGTATCCCTCCATTCCTTGCATATTCATGTGCTTATCTAAAAGTCCTTCAAATGCCCTTATCATATCTGCCTGTACCACCACCCCGGCAGCACATTCCAGACTCCTACCACTCTCTGTGCAAAAAAACTCGCCCCTCACATCTCCCTTGAACTTTCTGCATCTCATGTTAAATGCATGCACCCTACAATTAGACATTTCAATTCTGCGAAAAAGATTCTCACCGCCAATCCTATCTTTGCATCCCATAATTTTATGGATTTATATCAAGTCTTCCCTCAGCCTCTGCCACTCCAGAGAAAAACAGCCTGAGTTTCCTAGCCTCTCCTTATAGCTCAGACCCTCTAATCCCAGGTAGCTTCCTGGTAAACCTCTTCTGCCCCCTCTCCAAATCCTGCACATCCTTCCTGTAATGTGATGACCAGAATTTTATGTTAAGCAGTTTGTTTACCTCTGCATTGTCATTATCTTTTATTGTTCTATTGGTCTCAATTAACAGTATCCTTTCAGGTTTCTTTCCCCCCTGAACACCGGCTCGTTCCCCAATGTTTATTCATTACTCTGAAACTTTTAAAGATGATAGGACAAGTTGACAAGATTGCTCAAGTAGAAGGTGGGATCCATGGCAACCTCTCCCATAACTACTGGCACCTCTTATCCCCACCTCACTAGCTCCCCTCCCCTGGAAACACGCATCCCACTCAATGTACCTCTCTCCAGGGACAATTCCTGGTGAAGAAATTAGTGTAGCATCAGCAGTGACCACTGCTCTGATTGGCCCGCAGTCCTCAACTCCCTAAATCTTTTTTTGAAGGTACACATACCCTGGCAAATGGCAAGAATTCCATCACATTCCTACCTTGTGCCTTGTATATGGAGAAAAAGATTTAAGGACTTAGAAAATGAACGCTCTTAATCATGTATGTATTTCGATTGTAACATGCTGTGATATGGTTGGTCCCATCAAGCTTCTAGTCAATAGCAATCTCTAGGTTATGAATATTGAGACTTCATGGTTTCACTGAAGGTCAGGATGGGGCAATTGAAACTTTTTTTGTTGGAGATGAATTGTCTTGCTCTTATGTGCCATGAATGTACTTGTTGCAAAGCAACAGGAGTAGACCATTTGACCTCTTCAGATTGAATTGCCACTCAGTTAGATAATGGAAATCTGTTCCTTAGCTCCATCTTTTCTCCTTGGTTTTCTGTTTCTTAATAGCCTGACCTCACAAAAATCTGTTTTGAAATGGCTAAGCCTCAACACTTTTTTTGTGGAAGGAACCTTTCATGTTTCCACTGCAATTTGCTTTAAGAACATTCCCTGAATTAAACCTGAAAAACCTAAATATTGAACAAAAGTGTTAACACAATCCTACATAGTGTTTAACTCCTGCTGTAGGCTAGAGTTGCATCTGTATCTTGGGATGAGCCAAGATGGAGCTGGAAAATATAAAATCATCAGCAAACAATCCCACTTGTTAGAGTACGAAATAGAGATGAACATTGATGAAGCAGCTTAAGGTGATTGGTTTGGGCCTTGAGGAACTTCTACATTGATATCCCAAAGTTGAAATAATTGGCCTTCTTACAACATGCGACAAGAGGGTGGATTTCCTCTGGGCCAATATTGACTCTGTTTTTACAGAGGCCCTTGATGTGATTCTTTATCAAATGTTGCCATGAATTTGAGGTATGTATTGCTACTTTCTTCAGACACTCAGCTTTTCTAACCATATCTGGATTTGGCTGTGATTATGTCTATTGCTATGTGGTGCTGGTAACACAGAAAGTAAGGTGAGCAGGTTACTGGCCAATAGAGTCACTTTAGAAATTTTCTAATCACCCTGTTCAGAGATGTTGCCGCACATCTCTGGAGTAGTTGGGGCTGGAATCTTGGGGTCCTACCACAGTAGTAGGTAGTACTACTGCTGTGCCATAACAACCCTCTTATGTGTATCAACAATTTGTATGAGATGTTAGAAGTCATTGTTAGCAAGTTAGTGGATGACACCCAAATTGGTAGTATAGTGGATAATGAAGAAGATTATCTAAGAGTACAATGAGATCTTGATCAGATGGGCCAATGAGCTGAGAAGTGGCAGATGGAGTTTAATTTAAATGCGAGGTGTTGCATTTTGGTAAGGCAAATCAGTGCAGGACTTACACAGTTAGTGGTAGGGCCTTGGGGAGTGTTGTCAGAGGGGGATCTAGCAATACAGGTTCTTAGTTCCTTGAAAGTGGTGTCGGAAGTAGACAGGAAGGTGAAGAAGGCATTTGGCATGCTTGGCCTCACTGGTCAGAGCATCGAGTATAAGCATTGGGAGATCATGTTATGGCTGTACGAGGCCACTTTTTGAATACTGCAAATAATTCTGATTGCACTGCTATAGGGAGGATGTTGTTACCACTAGAAAGGGTTAAGAAAAAATTTACAAGGATGTTGCCAGGACTGGAGAGTTTGAGTCATAAGGAGAGGGTTGATAGGCTGGGTTTTGTTTCCCTGGAGCTTCGGAGACTGACGGGTGACCTCATTGAGGATCATAAAATCGTGAGGACCACAGATAAGGTGAATAGCCATGCTATTTTTCCTAGGGTAGGGGAGCTCAAAACTAGAAGGCATAGGTTTGAGGAGAGAGGGGAAAGATTTAGAATGGACATGAGGAGCAACCTTTTCACACAGAGGGTGGTATATGTATGGAATGAGCTGCCAGAGGAAATGGTAAGAATTGGTACAATTACAACATTTAAAAGACATTTAGACAGGTACCTGAATAGAAAAGGTTTAGAAGGATATGGACCAAAAGCAGGCAAATGGGACTAGTTAAATTTGGGATACCTGGTCAGCATTGTTGAATTGGACCAAAGGGTCTGTTTCCAAGCTGTATGACTCTATGATTCTATGTTGTTTATAATGTTATTGATAGCTCACTCTAGCTCTGATGATGTTGGTTTAGCCTGATGGAGCATTAAATGACCACATTAGATTTGTCCTGTTTTAATTGAGTAGGATGAACCTGGGCAATGTTCCACATTGTCAGATTGATTTCAGCATCTTAGCTGCACTGGAATAGATTGGCTAGGAGTTGAATCATTCTATTGCTTAGGTTTTCAGTGGTTTTTAAGATTGTTGTTTTGGGAGTGTCAAGCCATTAACCACACTGTAGGAGACTAACAAAGCTACTTGCATGACCTCCAGTATTTTTGAGATGTGGATTAGGATAATGGATAAAATATATCAATGGAAGAAAAAGATTATCATCCTGATGACCCTGAAGAGCTTGATGAATGCCTGCACACTCACTTGTCTATTTCTCTAACTAAAGTTACAAATACAACAGAAATACTTTGGAATTTCACACTACAGCACAAAAATGCAGGAAACATGTTTAACTGTATTGAAGACATAGTGGACTGCATCGAACCTGTCTAAAGACAGCAAGTTAATCAGAGAAACATTACTCAGCATTTCCTGTGCTGGATCCAAATGATTGTCAATGTTTGCCACTGCTTTCTTATTAACCTCTCCCTTAACTCGAGGTCTCCTGGAGAGCAGGCCAAAGCAGAGGAGATTGAGTTCTTGTAGGGAGGGCAAGTTCGGCGTGGCTAAGCATTTAATAAAGTCTGTTAACTTTTAACTTTATTTTGTTATTTTTCTGCTTAATACCAAGAGGGATTGTAATGTTTAACTTCTAACTTTGTTTCTTTGTTTTTATACTTTATACCTAAGATTTTGTACCTAGGTACCTTTGTACCTAAGATGGTGCTGGAAATGGCAACATTGTACAGTCCCCTCCTTGAGTACATATGACAAAAAAACCTAATTCTAGTTCTAACCTCAACTGTCTGTGCAGTCATGTGACAAGAATGCGCAAGTTTGACTGATCTAGCATTGTCAGCTCACTTTATGTGACGGTGCTTTCACAGGAATGTAGGACCAGCAGGTAGTCTGAGATAACAAGGTGTGGGGCTGGATGAACACAGCAGGCCAAGCAGCATCATAGGAGCAGGAAAGCTTGACGTTTCGGGCCTAGACCTTTCACAGGAAAGCTTGACGTTTCGGGCCTCAGTCTGTTTTTCTGATTTGTCCGGTCTGTTTGAGTCTCTTCAGCGTGTTGAGAATCTTGTTGGTCAGTTGTGGTGTCAGGTCTACCTGCACTTGCCAGTATGTGTTCTCGTCGGCTAGTAGTGTCTGTGCTTTGGAAAGGTAGTCTTGTTTGTTTAGTGTTACTGCCATGGGTCATTTGTCTGCTGGTAGTATTATGATGTCTTTGTCCTTTCTCAGTCCTTCTAGGGCCTTCCTTTCTGATGTGTTAAGAATGTGAAGTTCGCTCTTTTTGGTCAGTGTCGGGAAACATCTGTGGAACAACCAGTTCGGCAGCCAACCAACCACAAAGTCCCCAACCTGAGCTACGAATCTACTCTAAAACCTGAGAGTAACTACCTCACTTTCAAATATAATGTAAAATCCTACCAAATTGTGGTCACTCATCATTAAATGTTCTTTTACCACAAAATTGCACCTAAACTGGAGAGGCACCAATATCCTTACAGGGAAGTTTGCTAATGCCACTCAAAGGGTTTAAACCAGTGGGGCACAATGGGGCAAACCAGAGCAGTGGGTCAGCATGTGGAGTACTTGAGAAGGTCAATATTAAATCAAATCTGATAAGAAGATGTCAGGGCCAGGTTAATGAGCACAGTGGGACTGGCAGTCTGAAGTGCATTTATTTCAATGCAATGAGCATAAAAGATAAGGCAGATAAGTTTAGAGCCTGTATTAGTAAATGAAACTATGATGTTATGGTCATTTCAGAAATGTAGTTGAGTAAAGGGCAGGACTGGCAGTTCAAGGTTTTCGTGTTTTGGTGTTTCAGGAATGATAGAGAGGGATGTGAAAGGAGTGGGAGAGCTGCAATAAGACAGGACATCTCAGAGACATCATCCAGTGAAGCCATTTGAGTGGAACTCAGGAATAAGAAAGGTGTGGTCAGTATGCTGGGATTACAATATAGGTCTCCCAATAACGCAAGAGATAGAAGAATAGATATGTAAGCAGATCATGGAAAGTGTAAAAACAGCAGGGTTGTTGTAGTGGGTGATTTTAACAAATATTGACCGGGACTCCCTCAGAACCAGGGGCTTGGATGAAGTAGAATTTGTTAGGTGTATCCAGGAAAGCTTATTGAAACAACATGTAGATAGTGCAATGGAGGAAGGATCCATACCACATATGGTATTGAGGAATGTGCCTGGCCAGGCGATCAAAGTTTCAGTGAGGAAGCATTTGGAAACAGTGATCATAATTCCACAAATTTTAAGCTAGTTGTAGATAAGGATAAGACTGATACTTGGGCGAAGCTGATAAATTGGGGGAACACTCGCTACAACAGTATTAGGTCAGAACTGGAGAAATTAGATTGGAGATGTCTGTTGGAGGGTAGATCCACATCTGACATAAAGGTCAGTTGATCAGAGTTCAGGACAGCATGCTCCTGTGAGGATAAACGATAGCGGTGGTAGGATTCAGGAACCCTGGATGACAAGAGATATTGAAAGTTTAGTCAAAAAGGAAATGAAAGCATATGTAAGATTTAGGAAACTGCAATCAGACAATGCCCTTGAGGAAAATAAAGGAAGAAAGAAAGAACTTAAACAAGAAATTAAGAGGTCTAAAAGACGACTTGAAATGCCCTAATCAAGTAGGATTAAGGAGAACCCCAAGGCATTTTATGTGTACATTAGGTGCAACGGAGTACCTAGGGAAAGGGAAGGTCCACCCAAGAACAAAGGAGGGAATTTGCCTGTGGAGTCTGAGAAATGAATGAGGCCGTTAATGAGTACTTCACATTGGTAACCACGAAGGAGACGATGGTAAGATTAGGGAGGGCTATGTTGATATTCTAGGGCATATCGATTTAAAAAGAAAAGGGGTGTTGAGTGTCTTGACATAGGAGCAGAATTAAGCCATTTGGTCCATCAAGGTTCACAGTTTCTTGAAAGTGGAGTCCCAGGTAGACAGGATAGTGTAGAAGGCATTTGGTATACTTGCCTTTATTGGTCAGTGCATTGAGTTTAGGAGTCGGGAGGTCCTGCTGCGGCTATACAGACCATTGAAAAGGCCATTTTTGGAATACTGCATTCAATCCTGGTCTCCCTGTTATGGGAAGGATGTTGTGAAACTTGAAAGGGTTCAGAAAAGATTTACAATAATGTTGCCAGGGTTGGAGGGCTTGAACTAAAGGGAGAGGCTGAATAGGCTGGAGCTATTTTCCCTGGAGTGTTGGAAGCTGAGGGGTGACCTTATAGAAGTTTATAAAATCATAAGGGGCATGGATAGGGTAAGTAGAAAAGGTATTTTTCTCAGGGAGGGGGAGTTCCAAACTAGAAAGCATAGGTTTAAGGTGAGAGAGGTAAGATTTAAAAAGAATCTATGAGCCAACGTTTTCACACAGAGGGTAGTGCGTGTGTGGAATGAGCTGTCAGAGGAAGTGATGGAGGGTGGTACAATTACAACATTTAAAAGGCATCTGGATGGGTATATAGGGAAGGGATTAGTGGGATATCTGCTAAATGCTGGTAAATATGACTAGATTAATTTAATACATCTGGTGGACATGGATAAGTTGGACAGAAGGATCTGTCTCAATGCTCTACTGCTCTATGACTCTAAGTTTGGTCTGTCATTCTTTGATTTCATTTGATTTCTTATTGACACGTGTTCCATAATACAGTGAGAAGTTTTGTTTTACATGCAGTACAGGCAGATCATGTAAAGACTCAAAGATCATAGGGTGATTGAACAGAGCGAGGAATACAAAGTTACGGCTGCAAAAAGCATGGCAAATGTTATGTGCATTCAGGTAAAGTGGTCTTAACTTTGTTTATTTGACAGCAAAACCCTGATAATTGCCCTTATTTAACTTTGAAATGCTAGTTTTGGACCCATATTTCTTTCCTCAAACTGAATGTAAAATTTTCAATCATATTTTGATTGCTGCTACGTGAGACGTGCATTCAGTATGAAGTCATTAATTAATCCTATCCCAGGATAGCACCAAGTTTAATATAGCCTCTTCTCTGGATGGTGGATGGTTCCAAAATGTATTGTTATAAGTAGTCTGACAGAATTCTATGAATTTCTCATTTAGGCTATTTTGGCTGATCTGATCCATCCACTCTGTATGTAGATTAAAATCCTCCATGTTTATTGATTCTCTAACAAGCCCTCACTAGATTTTTCCTTTATCCTCCATCCTACCATTTGATTACTGATAGGGGGCCTAAAGACATTTCTACAAGTGAATTCTTGCCTTTATCGTTTCTCCCCTCTATGCAAACTGCTTCTACATCCTGGTTCCTGAATTTAGGTCATCCCTTTCTAATGCACCAACTGTTACAAAGGTGGAAGTCAAACCCCTCTGATAATTAAACTTAAACACGAGCCCCCAATCTGTCATGGCAGGAGTAGAGATTCCCTTCTAATAATTAAACCTGAAATACCCAGAGAAGCTCGCCTTTATAATCTGTTAAAAAGAGTGGTTAAATGAAAGAAATTCATTTTACAAGTAACAAGCAACAATTTATTTAATTAACCCTAACAGTGAACAAATTAACAGAATTACTAACAAACTGAACAATTCCTCCTTAACTACTAATTATTCCTAACTGAACTAAATTCTATTAGTATGCTGTTTCGATAAACACAAGTCCCACTTATATAAATCCAATTAGTAAGAAAATAAATTGAAACTTAGTCTCTCAAAGCCTACACACCTTTCTCCTGCTGTTCCCAAGTCATAAATGTTTTTCTTCTGCTGAACCGGCTGTCAGGGATGTTTTCACTGTGAAGTCTTCTGTGAGGACTCTTAGCTAGAAGTGCCATGGTACCTTTTATGGATAGATGGTGCTTTCTTAGAAAGTTTAGCGATTTCTTGTGAGAGCTAAATGTTTATTTCTCAGATGACAATTTGCTCTCACACCAACTTTCAAAATGCTCCCTTTACATACCTTAGATGATGTATCAATTTTCTTACAATAGCATTCATCTGAGGTTGTCAAAACCATCAGATTTAAATTCAGTTGGCTTTCATTTGCTAAGTGCTTGGTTTAAATTAGTCGGCTGATTCCAAGTAGTTGCCAAAACATTAAAACAACCCTAAGGTGTCAAATCACACAGCCCGTTGATATATGTTTCAATTTCAAAACTGGTTGTACATCTGCAGCTGCATACAGACATTTTCTTCTGTATAAATCTCTAAGCTTAGAAAAGCACTTTACCTCCTAAAGGAACCACACACTCTTCTCCCTTATTATTTTTATTACAAATAAATTCTAGCTTCCTGCCTTTCAATTCACAATTACTCTACACAACTTCATAACACTAACATCATTGTTAATTAACAGAGTCACTTTTGCACCTTTTGCTAGTTTCCTGTCCTTTCTGAACATAATGTAACCCTCAATATTGCAATCTCAATCAACGTCAACCTGCAGCCATGTATCTGTGATGGTTATCTGTAATTATTTGTTTGTATATCGGCTTATCTGATCTGCTTTCAATGCTATGAACATTGAGAGACAGACCCTTTGTTTTCCTTCCTTTTGTTATCTTTGTAACTTCTGCCATTATGTGATTTAGATTTGTATTCTAATCCTGTCAGGGTTTGTTTCACATTTCTTGCCTTGTCTCTATTCTTTAGTTTACAACATGTTCCCAAATTTGATCCTTTGACACCATTATAGAATTTTAAAGCCTCTATACTTCTGTGGTTCTGCAGCTCACATGATTACCAGTCCCAGCATGGTTCAGCTGTAGACTATCCCCACAGTACGATCCCCACTTTTCCAGTACTGGCGCCAGTCCTGCATGAATCAGAACCCACTTCTACCACACTGATATTCCTGATATTACATCCTGAGTTAGCTCAGTACCGAAAAATTTGTACTAGTTTCGTTCATTAACTAACTTCAACTGCTCTCCAATGAAGATTTTATATATCCTTGCTTGAGCCTTGATGAAATTTAGAATGTAAATTTCATTGAAATGTTAAATGCAGTGGACAAACAAAATTATATTTTTAGGAAGATGTTAATATTCTCCTCATTCACTCGATGCTCTGTCCAAAGTTGCATTCAGTGCTAAGTTTCACAGAGATGCCTGTATCTTGAACTGGACTGAAATATTTTTTCCCTCTTGCAGAGAAAATCGGGCAGAACCCTTCTCCAGAACAGTAGCCCTTTAATCAAGTGTATAGTGAATGGATTTTATGCACAATATCGTATTCTTCAATCCTATTTTAGTACATTTGGAATTATCAAAAAACAAAACCAGAACTCCGGAGGAGAGATAGTAGGAACTGCAGATGCTGGAGAATCTGAGATGCCAAGGTGTAGAGCTGGATGAACACAGCAGGCCAAGCAGCGTCAGAGGAGCAGGAAAGCTATTTCTGAAGAAGGGTCTAGGCCCAAAATGCCAGCTTTCCTGCTCCTCTGATGCTGCTTGGCCTGCTGTGTTCATCCAGCTCTACACCTTGTTGTCTCAGAACTCCGGAGGAAACAGGATTTGATGGCTGAATTGCAGAAGAAATAGAGAGATGATTGTACATGGGCTAAATATGAGTCTGAGGAAGATGTTACTGAATGGTTAGGGAAGACCATTCAAAACACGTAACGTTGGTTCAGGGAGCTAGTTTATTTGTACTTCAGGGTAGAAGCAATACCATCCCTGTTCACATTTCCCTTCTCTTCTTCAAGCTGGTGAACCCACTGTACTTCATCAGCGTCTTCTATTTGAATTACAACATCCTGCTAAATGTCAACCTGACCTCCAGACTCTCTATTTGCCTCTGTCTTATTTTCTCATCTTTTCATTAACTGTCCTCTTGTCTTTGCTATTGACCCTTCCTTTTCTTTAAGATTTTCTGTGATTGAAATATCCTGAGTCATCAACAAATCATCAGGTTGCAAACACTGAACATATTCCTACAAGTTTCAATACATACCCTATTAATTCCAATCTCTTTTCTGAGTCAAACTCTAGTTTAATATTAAACAAAGATATTGATAGAAATTGCAAGTCACAGATTTTTTTTAACATGCCAAATACTTTCCCTCTAAATTTCTCGTTGCTGAATCCTTGAGATTAATCTTTAATCCTTGAGACTCCAGGCCAATCCTGGAGACTCTAAAACTCTAACCAGAAATCATTTATGGAAAATAAAGGCAGCTGTTCGAAATCAGAAACAGCTGGATTTTGTGAGGATGTTATGAAAGTATCTAAACCAGATGGTGAAGTATGAAACAAGTCACAGATCTCTTCCTTGTTGGTAGGTTTATTCACAGGATGTAGCATTGCAGATCTCTGCCTCCTAACCACTAACCCATTGACCCAGCTGATTTTATACACTATTGCAAACCAGTAGAACAAATTACCTAATTCTTTAAAGAACTGGCTCTTAAAGAGCCACATGTACCCAAAATTAAATCATCTAAGAATTTTTCAAAATTTTGTTGAAATGTCATTTGCAATTGACGACGAACTTAAGCCCTGAGGTGACCATGGACCTGTCTCCCTTTATGGCGTATCTTTACAAAGATATTCATTCCCTTTGGGGAATAGTGTAGAGGTGCTTGGAGGATTCACAGGTAGATTAGAAATCCATTGAACTACATCATTAACCATTCCTTCCAAGCATATCTTCAAATAGGATTTGAACTCGGAATTTCTTGGCCAGCAGAAGGGATGCAACCACCACACTAAATTACCTCCTTCTGGTTCACTATAGAAATATTTTTAAATCAACCTGTTCTGAATCATTGAAGGGAATCTTCCTGGATGCTGTGCACATTGATGAGAAAGCTGGAGCCATCACACGAGATTGCCAGTTTCTCAACGTCAAGAGTGAAAGACCCATTTCCGAACCAAGTGTTGCATGGCAAGAAAAGATTCTCGCTAGTGAGCAGCAAGAAGCCAATGCAATAACATCTCATTATTACTGAATTTTGCTCCTTAATTTACAGTTTCCCATTCTGCTACAGTCCAATAGAAACTGAACAGCAGTTTTTATTTGTTCTTTGGATATGGGCATTGTTAGCTAGTGCAGCATTTATTACACATCCCCAATTGCCCAGAAGGCAGCTCAGTGCACAGCATATTGCTGTGAACCTGAAGTTACACGTATACCAAACTGGTAAGGAGGAAGATTTCCTTCATTAAATGAACCATATGGGTTTTTACAACAATCAACAGTGGTTACATTGTTGCCATTAGGCCAGCTTTTAATTCTAGATTGTATTGAATTCAAATTTTACTATCTGACAGGTGAGATTTGAACCCATATCCGCAGAGCATTTCTGAAGAAGGGTCTCGGCCTGAAATGTCAGCCTTCCTGCTCCTCTGATGCTGCTTGGCCTGCTGCGTTCATCCAGCTCTACACCTTGTTACCCGCAGAGCATTAACCTGGGTTTCTGGTTTACTATGTTAGTGGCATTATCATGATGCTACTGTCTCCACACAAATTCCCAACATGAAATTTTGAGAAGGTGCCTGGTGACTTTAACTCTCTGCTTGCTCCTCCAGATTCTATCCTAGACTCCAGGCCCCAACATAAGTAACAATCGTATGCACATAATTCCACCCAGTCCCGCCCCAAGAATTCATGAGGACAAACTTCTAAGGTAGGCAAGACCTGAACACTGGTCTTTTAGCCTAGTGTTATAGGCACTACCACAGTTCTGCAAGACTTTCATTTGGTTTTCTTGATAAATATTTGTTAACACCCTGATTGGGCATGTTACAACACAACTCCAAATTTGGTGGGTTCTAAACCGTGGTCATCTGGCTGTGAGGTAGGTATACTACCATCACATCACAAGACATCCTTCTGGTTGTCTTTTCATTTATTTATGCTTATTTATCTGTTATTTATTACTGGATTTTTATTGATTGGAATTTTGATCTGCAACGGAGTCAGGGCTATGGGGCCCAGACAGGAAAATGGAGCCAAGGCCACATTCCGATCAATCCATGATTATGGCTGATCTGTGGCCTAATTTCACATCCAAGGTTTGGCCCCATATCCTTTGTCTATCTCAGACTTACATTTAACAATTGAATTAGCATTGATAGTTGTTTGTGAGAAGGAGAGTTCTAAACCTCCACTGCCCTTTGCATCTAGCACCTCTTCTGAATGGCCTGATCCTAATTCTTAGACTATGCCCCCAGTTCTAGAATTTCAACCAGTAGAAATAGTTTATCTTTATCTAACCTGTCTTTCTCTGTTAATATTTTGAAGACCTCGATTAAATCACCCCTTAACCTTCTGAATTCTAGAGAATAGAGGCATAATTTGTCCAATCTCTCCTCATAACTTAACACCTCAAGTCCAGGTATCATCCTTATAAACCCTCTTTGAACTTCCTCTAGGGCCAAAACATCCTTCGTAAGGTATGGTGCCCAAATTTGCTCAAGGCACTCTAAGTAGGGTCTAATGAGTGTTTTGTATAATTGCAACATAAGGTCTCCATGCCTATATTCCAGCCCTTTAGGTATGAAGGTCAGCATTCCGTTAGCCTCCTTGACTATTTCCTGAAACTGTTCATGGTATTTTAAAGACCTATACACCTGAACATCCAAATCTCATTGGACATCCACCGTATTTAACTTTAAGTCTTGTAAAAAATACCCTGATCTATCCGTTCTTGGTCCAAAATGGATGACCTCACACTTGCTTATATTAATATCCATCTGCCACAGCTTTGCCCATTCACTTAATCTATCATCATCCTGTTGTAATTTGATGCTGTCAGCAACACTATCTACAATGCTGCCCAATTTAGTGTTGTCAGCAAATTTGTATATTTGACTTGTCATGCTATTATCCAAGTTGTTAATGAATATTGTGAATAATTGAGGCCCCAATACAGATCCCTGCAGAACATCACTAGTCATGTCCTGTCAATAGTTACCCGTTATTCTAACTGTCTGTTTCCAACCACTTGTCCAATTTCCTATCCATGTCAGTAACTTGGCCTCAATTCAGTTGGCTTCCAAGTCAGCTAACAGTCTCTTGTGTGAGGCTTTATCAAAAGCCTTCTAGAAGTCTACACTAGTCCAACAACATCCATCAACTTACTTCTGTCCACCATCTTTGTCAAGTCTTCAAAAAACTCCATGAAATTTGTCAGGCATGACTTACCCTTCATGAATCCATGCTGACAAACTGACTTCCTGACTAACTAAAATTATTTGAGGTGATCAGTTACCCTATCCTTGATTATAGGCTCCAGCAATTTCCCCACCACAGATGTTATGCTGGTTTCTCTCTTTCAATCTTCTTAAGAGTGACATGAGCAAATTTCCTGTCCAGAGGTACAACTCCTGAATCCTGAGAACTCTGAAAGCTCATGCTTAGGGCATTGGCAATGTGCTCTCCTGTGCCCTTTAACACTCATGAATGGAACCATCAGGTCTTGGGGATTTGTCATTCTTCAGTTCTATTAATTTCCCCATTATTTATTTAAGTTAATTTTATCTAGATTCTGTCCCTGATCCTCTGTTAATTTCTTTGGAACTTCCTTTTCTGCTGTGAATACTGAAGCAAAATAATCACTCGATGTCATTGATAATATCCCTACTTTCAGCCTTCAGTGGCCAAAGCCCACTATTTGCTAGTTGACTCCAAGATCCCATTATTAAAAACATCAGCTACCATTGTTTCGTTAGCAGTTATTGGTTCCAAACCACAATGCTGTGTTATTTAGGCATCCACTGCTCTAGCTGAAAAGAATTAAACTATTAAGCTGAGATCAATTTTCACATTTTTGGATGGTAACGCAGTTTCTTTATGGATGAGACTGAAAAGTAGAATATTTTGTTCTTCAAGAGCCATGTCAAAATAATTACAGCTTCCTTTCTAACTAAATGTCATTCTGATGCTATAATACATCCCTTGTGGGACATTTTGATCCTGCCTTTAACATGCTATGCGTGACTAATGAAAATATCAGTTCATTTATTTTCCTCAGTTTATTTTCCTCAATCATGTCAATTAATGTCCAGCATGCAATAATTAACACAGGTTTTTAAATTTAAAACTAAGCTGAATTTAAAAGAAAATTTCTCATATTTGTACACAAAGTCTATATTGACAAAGAACTGGTCATCAATACAAGTCTTGTGTTTTTAGTATGTAGGACATTCGTTTAACTCAATTTACTGATATACAGTTAAAAACTGACTTCATATACACTTCTGAGTTTTTGCTGGATTTCCTGAACCTAATATAAATCACTGCAAAGTCTTATACCAAAGCTTATGTTACAAATGGAGTCTATCCTGTCCCTTTCGCAACCATTTTTATTTGAACAACTCAAATTAATTCCACCACATAATTGCATCATTCATTATATTCCTCTGTTTCAAATGTTTCTCTAAAACGTGGCGTTTTGAGAAAGCAGACACATATGTCACTGCTTCCAGAGCAGCTACGAGCAAAATGGAATTCTGTGCATGTGGATAAACATAATTTCACACAGTGCTCTCAGCCAAAGAGAAAGTTGTAATTAACAGTCATGGACTGCCTGAATATAACTTGAGTGTTGTACTCAACACATTATAACTCCAGATGGTGTATTGCCACTGCAGCCTGTGGCGTTAGACTGGATTCTGTTGAGATGGTGCTGAAAATGTGCAGGATTCCTGTAAGTTTAATGACAATATTTATATGTGTTGACATCTTCAGTGCCTGTAGACTTTGCTTTGGGCTTTATACACACTAGAACTGTGAATCTACCATAATTTAAATAAACAAGAATATTTATTTCACTGTGAAGATGACTCATCTCAAATATTGCAAACATGACGTGATTCTTCTTGAGTTTGATTGTTATTAGATTTTTTGTTAGAAAAATTAATGTCTGTAAGTTCTTCCAATCAAAAACTGAGCAGGAGATTATTTTGGATTGTTTGAATTAATCTTAGAACTCCCAGATATTTGGCAAACTGGCAATGATCCCCAGTCAGCATGGTCACTCAACTACGACTAAGTTTCACAAAGTCCATCTTCATTGATATTATATAGGGCACCTGGGATAACACTCTCAGGGCAGACAAGGATTAGAGTTTCACTCGTATAACAATTAACTGGTGGACAGTAAAATTAATTAAATGGTATTGAAATAACTTGAGTTGATTTTTATTTATTTATATTGAATATACAATCCTAGAGAGACTTATTCCTTATCAAATTGTCTAACTAAAGTTTACTTTTGTTTCTACTCATCTAATGTTGGAGATTTCTGATGAAGGGTTTAGGCCCGAAACGTCAAGTTTTCCTGCTCCTATGATGCTGCTTGACCTGCTGTGTTCATCCAGCCCCATGCTTGTTATCTCGGATTCTCCAGCATCTGCAGTACCTTTTATCTCTAATGTTGGAGATGGTGGGACATGTAATTTAGAAGTACTTTGTGTGTTTGAACTTCGGCACTGAGGCCTGAAACCCACTTTTATGTAACAATGAGGCATATTGGTCCCAAAACAAAACATACTTAGTACAACATGGACTTAGTTGGGAGTTGTGGAAGACATATTTCTACAAGTACAGATCAGGCTCAGGTTTCCATTTGAAGCAACAACTTCTCTAGATCTGTACACTTTTATATACGGTAGGTCCTATTACACGATCCTATTCAGACAAGGTGTTGATGAAACCTCAGTCAGTCCTAGCTGCCTGTAGTGCTTAGTTTAGTCTCAGGATACAGGGTAGACCATTTTGAACTGAGATGAGGAAACATTTTTTCACTTAAAGTGTAGTAAACCTACGGAACTTGCTACCACAGAAGGCTGTGGAGGTTGGGTCACTGAGTATTTTCAGTAAAGAGATTGATAAATGTTTAAATATTAAGGACATTAAGGGCTGCGGGAAAAAGCAGGAATATGGCCTTGCAATATAGGATCAGCCATGACCATGTTTAATGGTGGGGCAGCCTCAAAGAGCTGAATGACCTTGATCTGCTCCTAGGTTCAATGTGACAAGATTGTTTCAGCGGTGGGGGGAACCATCCAATGCCTTCACTACTGTGAATCTGGTTACTTGCAGCAATTTTGCAATGTCAGATCACCTTTTAAAAGAAAATTTGAGCAACTTGTATATGTACTGTACTTGGGTTTTGAAAAATCATTTAATAAGGTGCCACATTAAAGATTGTTTCAGAAAATAAAAGTATGTGGTATAGTGGGTAATATATGAGCATGAATTGGCCATCTGGCAGAAAATAGAGTACTTGTAAATTGGTCCTTTTCTGATTAGTAGAATGTGATGTGTGATGTCTGGTTGGAGTCTGTACTGACGTCTCAGTATTTTCATAATTTAAGAACAAAAACAGAAATTGCTGGAAAAGCTCAGCAGGTCTGGCAGGCATCTGTGAAGAAAAAAATCACAGTTAATGTTTCAGGTCTGGTGACCCTTCCTCAGAACTCTGAGTTTTTTTCTTCAAAGATGCTGCCAGACCTGCTGAGCTTTTCCAGCAACTTCAGTTTTTGTTCCTGATTTACAGCATCTGCAGTTCTTTCAGTTTTTATAATTTAAACCAATTACTTAGATGAGGGGAACACAGGCATGGCAGCTAAAGCTGCAGATGATATCTGGATAGGTAGAAAATTAGGTTGTGAATACGACACAAAGAGATTGCACACAGTTAAAGGCAGAGTGAGTGAGTGGGCAAAAATCTGGCAGATACAGTATAATCTGGGAAAACACTTTTGCAGGAGAAAAAAGAAAAATCAGTATTACTTAAATAGAGAACAAAATCCCAAAATGCAGAGACGTTTAATTTTTCTGGTGCATGAGTCACAAAAAGTTAGTATGCAGATACAGCAAATAATCAAGAAGGGTCATGGCACGCTATCTTTTATTACAAGAGGAATTGAACATAAAATTAAGGATGTTGGTTCAGTTATACCAGCATTGGTGTAACCACATCTTTAATACTTGTGCATTTTAGGTCTCCTTATTTAAAGAAGGATATAAATGCACTACAAGCAGTTTAGAAGAGGTTTACTAGATTGCCTGGAATAAGTAGGTTGACTTATGAGAATAGGATGGACAGGTGAGATTTTGCCACTAGAAGTTAGAAGAACTAGGGTTAGTAGCAGAGTGGACATGGTTAGACCCTCATTATTTGACTCTGATACCTATCATGTTATTCCATCCTTTTGGTATGTCTCCAGCACCATCTTATTCTTGATTTTTTATAATTATCTCTCTGCCTTAATTAATCAGTTCTTAGGACTTCCCTTCACTTGTTATTCAGCTGTTTATTCACACTGTTTGCCTCTTTTGATCACCTGCAAAGATTTGTTATTCAGCCTGTTGACACTCTACTTGCACCATTTGTACTTATCTGTTGACACTCTTAATTACCTGGAATTATCTTGCCATTGTCTCTCTGTCTATATTTTCAGTGCCTGTGTACCTATCTCCACATCACCTGACAAAGGAGCAGAGCTCTAAAAGTTTGTGATTTCAGATAAACCTGTTGGATTATAACTTGGTGTTGTGTGACTTCCGACTTTGTCCACCTCAGTTCAACACCGACACTTTCACATTATCATAGACATTAGGAATCACTCTTCTGAGGTACAGCTGAGGATTTTATTATCTTTAAAAGTGTTGTGCAAACTTTGAAACTGCAGAGGCACTGTCATTAAATTTTTCTTAAGGCACAGGTAGATAGATTCTTGTTGACAAAATAATCTAAGGTTATTGGGGATAGAATGTGAAATATGGAATTCTGAATGCAAACAGAATAGCCATAATCTTATTGAATGGTGGAATAGATTCTGCTTCTGCCCCTCTTCCATATTTAGATCACATCCAGAATAACTCAGACTCCAGCAAATTAAGTGAGAAGAAGAGGAAAGAGACATACAGTTGAAGATATTGATCTGGTTCAGGATTATTGGTCAGTAATCTGGAAAGTCAAGAATTTTTACGCTTAAAAATTTTCTTGATTTGGGAGCAACAATTACTGTGCTGTGTGACAATTTAGAGTGGCTTCGCACTATATGGCATGACCTTAAAAACTCAAGATCCCATTCTCATAAGCCACGCTCTTTCACTTAAATGCAATTTTGAAGCAACACTTGCCTGCTCTGGTAAAGTTATTACAAAGCCTATTTGTACCTTACAGAATCAGATCAAATCCTAATTGAGTTGATAAGCATATGTCTAATTTGTGGTACAACAGTTTCTAGCCCAGGGAAAATGCATTCCACACTAAGATGATGGCTATATTCCATTCTGTGAGGAATGGTCTCAGCCTGTCTGGAAACATAACTTTTTGTCGAAAGAAGACAGGATGACATTTTGTGAAGATTTCCCATAGCTTTCTTAGTCTTCTAAAGTTTCATACTGAGAAGATTGGATACTTTTTTGGAGCAGGAGATCGATCAACTTTATGATATTCCAATGAACCTGTCGGAGGAGAATAAGAAAACTCGACGTTTCGGGCCTAAACCCTGATGAAGGGTTTAGGCCCGAAATGTCGAGTTTTCCTGCTCCTATGATGCTGCTTGACCTGCTGTGTTCATCCAGCCCCATGCTTGTTATCTCGGATTCTCCAGCATCTGCAGTACCTTTTATCTCTGAGGAGAATAAGCCTTGTTTTTTCAGAGATTCATAAACTGGAAACATAGCCAGAGGACAAATCTGGAAACATGTTACTCTGAGGCTCAGTTTTATCTTCTCAGGAACAGAATCCGATAGTTCCTGACTATGCTTGATGTGATGTATCAATGTCCCTCTGATAGTCTCCCAGATCAGATGGATTGAGTAGAATTCTTCACCTTCTCCCATGGTGATGCCTGTTTTTATGATCAACAGTTCACTAACGAAGAAACACGTTATGTGCCTATCGAAGATATGATGGAAGGTCCAGAACTTTCAGTTTTACGAAGGGGTCATAATGATCTTGTCAACCGGTGGCAGACTGAGCCTAATGAGATTGTCCAAGATTACAGAGAACAGAAAACTCTATTTATGCAGAAAAATATTTCAGCAGTATTGAAGCTGGAGAATGATGCTCTAAAAGGAATACTTCGGACTCAAAACTTTAGGAGATAGTAAGAACTGCAGATGCAGGAGTCAGGATCAATATGGTGTGGAGCTGGAGGAACACGGCAGGTCAGGCGGCATCAGAGGGTCAACAAAAGTCGACATTTCATGTTCACACCTTTCATCAGTGTAAAGCTGAAACATTGACTTTCCTGCTTCTCTGATGCTGCCTGACCTGCTGTGTTCCTCCAGCTCCCCACTGTATTGACTCGGACTCAAAACTTTAATCGTTTCTCTTTCCACAGATACTGCCAGGTACGCGGGTCTCTCCAGCATTGTCAGTATTTATTTTAGAATGATATTCTACGTTGCATGAGAACCCAGAAAATTATTTTACCTTCATCAAGTAAACCACACATATCATCAGAAATTGTATCAGAGATAATGGGTACTGCAAATGCTGGAGAATCCGCGATAACAAGGTGTGGAGCTGGATGAACACAACAGCCCAAGCAGCATCATAGGAGCAGGAAAGCTTGACATTTCGGGCCTAGACCCTTCATCAGAAATGGGGGAGGGGAAGAGGGTTCTGAGATAAATAGAGAGAGAGGGGGAGG
>JAHRHZ010000266.1:21122290-21181982 GCA_024137785.1 Ginglymostoma cirratum
CTCCTATGATGCTGCTAGACCTGCTGTGTTCATCCAGCCCCATGCTTGTTATCTCGGATTCTCCAGCATCTGCAGTGCCTTTTATCTCTGATACAGTGTTTGTACAATTAGTGCTCATAGTTTTTATGATTCATTTCCTCATTTGTATAGCATTAACACCAACGGATCTCTTAAGTGCACACCACCATTTTCTTCTTTGAGCAATAAAGTTGAGGTTATTAAGGCAGGTTAACTTCCCCTTTGAACAAAAAGCAGCAGATGATCTATTTTTCTTTGAAACTAATGACGCATCATAAAATTTGTAGCTAAGGTAACTTTGGAATGTGTATTTTGTGAAATACAATTATGCTGGCAGGTTGTTAGCTACCTAGAAAAACAAGCAGTCTCCAATTTTTGATAAGAGGTGTTTCTGATACCAATTCATGGCTCTGAAACTTGCTAAGGGTTGGGGAGGGAGTGGGGTGACTTCTCTCTATCAAAAAACCTAGAGGTATGGGGAACACTGAGGATCTAATATTTGATCTTCATTTTCCACCTACCAGTTGGATTGGAGACAATGCCAGGTGGAAAACCTGTGCTGGGGACAGGAGAGGCAGACAGAGAGATCATATTTGGAGGAAGAGACCAATTTTGGAAGTGGATGGAGCAAAGAGGGATGGTAAGACTATAAAATCAGATGATGCTGTCTGTGGGGTCAGCCAATCACAGAGAGGGAGGCACATTCATTTTGGGAGGGGAGGGGTGTGGGAAGATGCCTTTCATCTCCTTTTGGACAATTATTTTCTATAACCAGACAATTCAGAATGCTCTATTAATCAATTGTGTACTTTTGATATGTAGTAACTAACATAATGTTGAAAAAGTGGCAGCTAATTGACACACAGCAGACAATGATGAACAACAATGTGATAAAGACCAAGCAAATTGTGTTCATGCTATTTGATAGAAACACAGTTATTGGCCAGGACACCAAAGATAACCCTTTGTGGAGACGAAGTCAATCTTCACAGCGATGACCCTTCTATTACCATGATTAAATTCGCCACAATCAACATCCTGGGGATTATCATTGATAAGGAAATGAGCTGGCCTAGCCAGAAACAAAGAAACATAGAGGATAGGAGCAGGAGGCAGCCATTCGGCCCTTCGAGTCTGCTCTGCTATTCTTCACGATCATGTCTGATCGTCCAACTCAATTGCCTAATCCTGCCTTCTCCCCATAACCTTTGATCCCATTTGCCCCAAGTGCTAAATCTAGTCTCCTCTTGAATACATTCAATGGTTTGGCATCAACTATTTCCTGTGGTAATGAATTCCACAGGCTCACCACACTTTGTGTGAAGAAATGTCTCCTCTTCTCTGTCCTAAATGATCTACCTGAAACCCTCATACTGTAACCCCTGGTTCTGGACATACCCACCACCAGGAATATCCTCCCTGCATCTACCCTGTCCAGTCCTGTTAGAATTTTATAAGTGTCTACGAGATCCTTCCCCCTTTTGTCTGAATATGAACGTCCTTGCTTATTATGATCTACCTGTACTGCTCGTAAACAAAGCTTTTCACTGCACTTCAGTACATGTGACAATATATCATACAATCAATAATAACGGTCAGAGGCTTCAGATTTTATGGCAAGTAACTCACTCCTTGTCTCCCCAAAGCCAGTCCACCACCTACAAGGCACAGATAAGGAGTAGGATGGAATGGTCCTCATTTCCCAACAGCTCAAGTAACACTCAGGAACTTGATGCCATTCCTGGGAAAGCAACCTGCTTGATTGACACTCCATCCACCACCTTCAACATTCACTACCTTCATCATTGACACACTGTAGCAGCAGAGTGTGCCATGTACAATATGCAGAAACTCAACAAGGCTCCTTTGATTGCATCTTCCACGACTTCTATCACCTTGAAGAACAAGGGCAGCAGATATATGGGAATATCACCATCTGCAAGGTCCCCTCCAAACCGCTGACCATCCTGATTTGGTATTGTATTGCTCTTCTTTCAGTATTGCAGGGTTAAAACCATGGAATCCCATTCCTAACACTGTTATGGGTATAACTATAACCCAAGGATTACAGCAGTTAAAGAAGACAACTCTCCACCGCCTTCTCCAGGGCAATTAGGGTGGAGAATGGGTAGCACTGAAGATGAACTTGTTGAGCACATCAGGGATTATTTCTTTGAGCAGTACGTTGCAGAACTTGTCCAGGAACTGGCTTTTTCAGATCTAGCAATGTGTAATGAGGGAGGGTTAATGAGACAAAAAAATAGAAATTCCTGGAAAAACACAGCAAGTCTGGCAGCACCTGTGGAGAGGAAGTGGAGTTAACATTTCAGGTCCAGTGACACTTCTCCAGAACAATGTGCAGTTTTGGTTCCTGTACTTGATTTATTTATTGACGTGTATTTATTACATGTATTTGTTACAAATGCAGTGAGAAGTGTTGGACAATGTCGGCACCATCTTAAAAGCACAGAAACAAATTGGACATAGAGTATAAAGGTAGAAAAATAAAAGAATAAAGTTAAAAGTTCAACGGTACAGTCCTTCACATGTGCTTAGCCGTGGGCCTGGATCCAGACTCATTCACCGTGACGCTGAGACCAATATCAGTGCAAAGCAGTTGGTGAGTCTTGAGTCCCTTCACCTCACTGCCACAGAACTGTGTCACCATTCTTTGGCGCCATCTTACCTCTGTGATGCTGATCTCTGCAATTTAGCCTTTGTTGAAGATGCTGGGTCCCACACCAGCACTGGGTCCAAACTTAAAGTTGTATTTGCATTGTAGACGATTCAAACAAGATTCATAAGGCTGATTCCTGGTTTAAATAGATTAATTTATCAAGAAAGGTTAAACAGGTTAGACTTTATTCATCAGAGTTCAGAAGAATGAGGGCACATCTTATTGGATGTATAAGATTCCAATTGGGCTTGATAGGGTAGATGTTGAGAATAAGGTGTAGAGCTGGATGAACACATGATTTCTGAAGAAGGGACCAGACTCGAAATGTCAGCCTTCCTGCTCCTCTGATGCTGCCTGGCCTGCTGTGTTCATCCAGCTCTACACCTTGTTATCTCAGACTTCAGCATCGGTTGTTTCTACTATCTCTCTCTAGATGTTGAGAAGATGTTTCCATCGATGGAAGAATCTTGAACTATGTGACATGGTTACAAAATAAGGGGACACGCTTTCAAAACGAAGATAGAAACGAATATCTTCTCTCATGTGGTATTGAGTGTCTGGAATCCTCTACTTAGAGAGTTATAGAGGCGAGATGACTGAAAGTATTTAAAGAGGCAGTAGAAGTTTTGAAATATGGGAGAGTTGATGGATATAATGAGTTCACACAAAAGGGGAGTAAAGCCTGAGGCAGATCATCCATGAGATTTTGAGTGGTGGGGCAGGCTTGAAGGGCCAAAGGATAGCCATCTGCTCCCATTTCTTACGTTCTTTTATTGGAGAAAGGCTGGAGCTCAGGAGTTAAAGGGAGGGCAAGGGTCAGTTGTGGGGAGAGGGAAGTGTTGGAGAGAGTAGGAGGAAGTGTGCAACCACAACAAGGAAGAGAGAGAGTTTAGGCTAGAGTGGATGCCAAAGTCTTCCTTCAGGGACTATTCCTGATTCCAAAGTACTGAGGTAGAAGCACTTAGCTTCTTCAACTAGCTATCCCAGCCTTCCATTCACTATGTATTTGCCTAAGCTCTGAGAATGCCAGCTGTGTGGACCTCATTGAATGAGTTCCCTGATTGGGACTGTTAATCTGGTCCAATCAAGGAGCCCTGTCTGATAGATAAGAATAGGAGTGTCAGACTTCCTGCTCACTCTGAGAGCCAGCTCTGAGGGAGCTGGATCAGCATCAAAGACTCCACATGTAAGTAAAGGGTGACTTGGTGACTGGATACTGGCTTCTGTGGAGTTCTTTCAGTGGTGACAAGAGTGGGATTAATGATGTAACCATGCAAAAGAGCCTACCAGCGGAACCCTAACTGCACTACAGGCACTACAATTGGCTTTATCATTGGAAAATGTGGCAAGTGGAGTATATGAGTTGCAAGGTATTCTGATGGAAGTGCACACCCTCACCGGTCTGACCAAGCTTGGGGAACACCACTTGAGTGAAGGCAATTGAATTGCCTCACTCAGGACATATCCTGAAAAGAAGGATTCTAGGTCAACCCATGGCAAAACCCCAAAGCAAAGCTCGGCCAAACGGTTAAAATTTTCTTCAGGATCCACGCCAGCACACTGCTGGTATGCAGATTCGAAATGCAAAAGAGTCTGACTAGACCTAAATTGAGTAAAAAAACTCATAGGCCACTATCCAGGAGAGTACACACCCTGGAAAGTCCACCTACATTTTGTTTAGAATGGCTAAATTGCTTGAATTACATTTAAGTTGCTTAAAATAAACTCTCACCCATGCACAAAACCATATTGAATAGAATATAGAACACAATATCCTTTTACTGTCACATTTACTCCATTGCAGGAGTAAAGTGAAAAGCTCTTACAATGTCGGCCTTCTTATGGCGACATCTTAGGCACAAGTACCTCGGTACAATTCTTGGATACAGCAGAGGAATAAAAGTAGTTGTATTACTTACAGAGTTGAAAAATAAGTTTAAAAATAGGACATCATTAAAGAGTTGACATTGCAGTAAGTAGGAAATTTCTAATAGACATTACAATATAGCAGCTCAGTGCAGGACCTCCGCATGTGGTCTGGTCGTCCACGCCAGACCCCAGTCCACTCTATACCGGCATTCAGTTTCTCCAAGTCCCAGGACTGCCTCCACCGCGCTGGTCTTAGCCTGGCACTTGCTGCCTGCGTACTACTTCAGGGCTGCTTCCCATGTGCTGCTCCGGAGCTGCTTCCCCACGTTGCTCTGAGGCTCACAGCACATGCACTGTTCCAGGGCTCACTGCTCACATTGCTCGGTGCTCACAGCCCATGTGCTGTACCAGAGCTCGCAGCTTGCGCTGTTCTGGGGCTCACAGCCCACGTGCTGTACATGGCTCTCTGCTCTGGGGATTTGCTGCTGCTCAAGTATTCGCCTCCTGGGCTAAGGGGAGAGAGGAAGCACAAAGAGAATAAAAAAGAAAAAGAAAGACAAAGAACGGGCAGAGCAGAGGAGCTCCGGCAGCAGCATCCTACTCTGCTGCCATCTTGGAACTATCCCTAATCAGTCTTTGCTTTCCAAATGCATACCAATCTTGTCCCTCAAAAATCCCCTCCAACAACTTACTCACCACTGACATCAGGCTCACTGGTCCTTAGTGCCCTGGCTTTTCCTTACCACCTTTCTTAAATAGCGCCCACCCTCCAGTCTTCCAGCACCTGGATGATACAAATATCTCAGCAAGGGGCTGAGCAATCTCTTCCTTAGCTTCCCACAAAGTTCTGGGATACACCTGATCAGGTCCTGGGGATTTATCTACCTATATCCATTTTAAGATCTCCACCATCTCCTCTTTTGCAATATGGACGCTTTTCAAGACATCGCTATGTATTTCTAAGATCCATAATTCCCATGTCCTTCTCCACAATAAATACTGACGCATAATGTTTGTTTAGTATCTCACCCATCTCCTTTAGTTCCACACAGAGATGGCCTGTTGATCTTTAAGGGGCCCTATTCTCTCCCTCGTTACTCTTTTGAAGAACTTGTAGATCCAGTTCTTCTTCCTTTATAGCTTATAGGGCAGTAATGCCCAGAAGGCTTGCTACATACAATAAATCATGATGAGTCAAAGTCAAATAATCCAAAACTTTGACACCAGTTGTGTCAAAGCTGTCAACAATTCCTTTCAGCAGTTTAGGAAATCCAATAGAATGCTGGCCATGATAACTCTAAGATCCAGACTTGCGATGCTGGAAGAGCCCAAAATCACGCCAGCTTCACAGGTGACAACACTGAAAACTTGGAACGCTGTTTGGTGAAGCTAACATCAAAGTCACTGATAAGACACCAGTCAATGTTGAAATCTGTCTGTGAAACCATGCAAAAACGTCTGAAAGAGTGAGAAAATTGAAAGTGCTGTTAATTAGAAACAAAGCAAAGTTGATACAGCAAGTTGAAAACTGTGGTACGCAACAGAATTGAGAAATAAGTCAACTGAGGAGCACACGACAGCCCTGAAGAGTTTAATGAGTCCCATGTTTGGCCTGTCTGCTTTGCTATTTGAACCCACAAAGGTTGTGGAGATGCTCCAAGATTGTGCACCATAGCATAAAACTACAGAAAGGAAGATTTTTAACTGCACTGATGACGTGACAGAGTCTATTACACTTGTTCAAGGGCAACATGCTAAACAGAAAACGATAAAAAACCGAAAGAACTGCAGATGCTATAAAACAGGAACAAAAACAGAAGTTGCTGGAAAAGCTCAGCAGGTCTGGTGGCTTCTGCGATGAAAAAAATCAAAGTTTACATTTTGGGTATGGTGACCCTTCCTCAGAACTGGATTACTGAGATTTGGTACAGTGGGGTCCCATGTTTTCTCAGATAACAGGGTGTAGAGCTGGATGAACACAGCAGACCAAGCAGCAGAGGAGCAGGAAAGCTGACGTTTCAGGCCTAGACCCTTCTTCAGAAATGGGGGAGGGGAAAGGGGTTCTGAAATAAATAGGGAGAGAGGGGGAAGTGGATAGAAGATGGATAGAGGAGAAGATAGGTGGAGAGGAGACAGACAGGTCAAAGAGGCAGGGATGGAGCCAGTAAAGGTGAGTGTAGATGGGGAGGTAGGGGGGAGACAGGTCAGTCCAGGGAGGGAGGACAGGTCAAGGGGGCGGGATGAGGTTAGTAGGTAGGAGATGGGGGTGGGACTTGAGGTGGGAGGAGGGAATAGGTGGGAGGAAGGACAGGTTAGGGAGGCGGGGACAAGCTGGGCTGGTTTTGGGATGCTGTAGGGGGAGAGGAGATTTTGAAGCTTGTGAAGTCCACATTGATACCATTGGGCTGCAGGGTTCCCAAACGGAATATGAGTTGCTCTTCCTGCAACCTTCGGGTGGCATCGTTGTGGCACTGCAGGAGGCCCAGGATGGACATGTCGTCTGAGGAATGAGAGCGGGGATTGAAATAGTTCACGACTGGGAGGTGCAGTTGTTTAGAGTGAACCAAGCATAGGTGTTCTGCAAAGCGGTCCCCAAGCCTCCGCTTGGTTTCCCTGATGTAGAGGAGGCCACAATGGGAACAGCAAATGCAGTATACCACATTAGCAGATGTGTAGGTGAACATCTGCTTGATGTGGCAAGTCTTCTTGGGGCCTGGGATGGGGGTGAGAGGGGAGGTGTAGGGGCAGGTGTAGCACTTCCTGCGGTTGCAGGGAAAAGTGCCGGGTGTGGTGGGGCTGGAGGGGAGTGTGGAGCGGACAATGGAGTCGCGGAGAGAGTGGTTCCCCTGGAAAGCAGGTAAGGGTGGGGAGGGAAAAATGTCTTTGGTGGTGGGGTCGGATTGCAGATGGCGGAAGTGTCAGAGGATGATGGGGTGGTATGCGAGGGGGATTCTGTTTTGCTTGTTATTGCGGGGAGGGTGTGTGAAGGATGAGTTGCGAGAAATGCGGGAGACACTGTCGAGGGCGTTCTCGACCACTGAGTGGGGGAAGTTGCGGTCCTCGAAAAACGAGGACATCTGAGATGTACAGGAGTGGAATGCCTCATCCTGGGGGCAGATGTGGCGGAGGTGAAGGAATTGGGAATAGGGGATGGAATTTTTGCAGCAAGGTGGGTGGGAGGAGGTGTATTCTAGGTAGCTGTGGGAGTTGGTGGGCTTGAAATGGATATCGGTTTCTCGGTGGTTGCCAGAGATGGAAACTGAGAGGTCCAGGAAGGAGAGAGAAGTATTAGAGATGGTCCAGGTGAACTTAAGGTTGGGGTGCAAGATGTTGGTGAAGTGGATGAATTGTTCGAGCTCCTCATGGGAGCATGAGGCGGAGCCAATACAGTCATCAATGTAACGGAGTAAGAGGTGGGGTTTAGGTCCCATGTTTTCTCGATGCCTTTCACTGTAAAAGATCAAGTGATTGTAAGGTTGAAGACATTGAAAAACAAAGACATTTTCACATACTTACAGTGTTTTAATTTGTTCTTTCTTATATAGAGAGCAATTGTAGGTGAAACTAGGTTGCATAGGGATCTCCTCACCTACTCTGTATTTCCACTTACCATGAAATTGTGGGTGGTTATCCTGCGATTTGACTTATCACAATTTTATAATATATTGGTGTTGGTTTGCTTTGGAGGAGCCTGTTTTAAAGAGATATTATAAGCAGAGCAATTCTCAATGACCTAGCTGATAAGTCAGTGACTGATACGTAGAGTCGTAGAGTCGTGGAGTCATACAGCACGGAAACAGACCCTTTGGTCCAACCAGTCCATGCCGAACATAATCCCAAACTAAACGAGCCCCACCTGCCTCCTCCTGGCCCATATCCTTCCAAACCTTTCCTATTCATGTATCCATCCAAATGTCTTTTAAACGTTGTAATTGTACCCGCATCTACCACTTCCTCAGGAAGTTCATTCCACACAGCAACCATCCTCTGTAAAATAATTAGCCTCTCATGTCTTTTTTAAAATCTGTCCTCTCACCTAAAAAATGTTCCCTGCAGTCTTGAAATCCCCCATCCTAGGGAAAAGACAACTACCATTAAATCTATTTATACCTCTCATTATTGTATAAACTTCTATCAGGTCGCCTCTCAACCCCCTACGCTCCAATGAAAATAGTCCCAGCCTATCCAGCCATTTTTTTATAACTCAAACCTTCCATACTCAGCAATGTCCTGGCAAATGTCTTCTGAACCCTTTCCAGCTCGATCATATCCTTCCTATAACTGGGCGACCAGAACTGGCCACAGTATATAAGCAGAGATAACAAGGTGTAGAGCTGGATGAACACAGCAGGCCAAGCAGCATCAGAGGAGCAGGAAAGCTGACGTTTTGGGCCTAGACCTTTCTTCAGACCTACTATCTCTGAAACAGTATATAAGCAAGAGCTTCGCCAAAATGAATAATCCAACTGTAGATTCCAGTTTAGTATCACAGGAATATTGACCACATTTTTTCTATATCTTTATTTTGGATTGGTGGATCAAAGTGGGAAAAGGACTACCTTACACTAAGGGCAGTGGAAGGAGTAGCTGAACTTTTAAAAACAAGTTGCTGGAATTTTTAGTAAATTGTGTTTACGCTGTTGCTTTACTCAAGCCGGGAGGAAAGCTGTCTCATGTGGCACAGTTTGTGGGTGTGTGTAGAACAAACTTTGCCGAGAGAAGATTGCTGATTGCGCAAACCAATCAGGACCAGTTGTGGAGGCCATATGCCATCAATATGAAACTGACTCTCTGATTGGCTCCTGAGTAAGGTGAAGAGAGAGTCTGTGAACAATACAGGGGAACAGGATTGCAGACTGAAATAGAGAAACGGTCTTCTCTGCAGTGAGGTAAGCAAAACCTGGAAGATAACCAGCTGTTCTTTTCACAATTAGTTATTAACTGTTGTCTCAAGCTGCTGACTGAAAGACCGAACTGCCAATTTCTCTGTGTCTGCAGGAAGGAAAACTTGGAAAGACTAAGAAAACCAGAGATCAGAAGGACTTGGAAAGCAAAACAGACACCTCAGAATCCTATAGAATGATGCCATTCAAGCGTTTCCCTAGTACTTTTTCTCCATCCATAACATCCATGTTTGCTTGTCTATTCGACCTTTTATATGTGTGTCAGGTTTAATATGGGGTTAGGGTTTTAGCTAA
Source organism: Ginglymostoma cirratum (assembly GCA_024137785.1). Taxonomy (NCBI): domain Eukaryota; kingdom Metazoa; phylum Chordata; class Chondrichthyes; order Orectolobiformes; family Ginglymostomatidae; genus Ginglymostoma; species Ginglymostoma cirratum. Next base: position 21,132,053 of record JAHRHZ010000266.1, read on the forward strand.
TAGAGTTAACTGTTGACAATTCACAGTTTTGTTTATTTGTGGTTAGAATTGATGTCTTTGCAATGAATGGTAGCTTTTCTTTAAGTACAGAAAACTGGTCAGTACTTTCTTTTTACTTGAATTCATCAACCAGAAGGATAAGGACTTTGAGTAATTTGGCTAAAGCTTTAACTTTTATGACAACCCCAGGAATGATGGGTTCAAGCATCAGTGAACAAGGTGTAGGCTGGAAATTTAGACATAGATTGATGCAATTTATAAAAATTACAGAAGCTGGAGAGGACTCGGATGGAGAGAATCCAAGTAAGGTTCAGTAAGGAAATGTTCAAGTCTGTATTGGTCATAACAAAACTTGAGGAAAAGGCATTCTTTATGCCCTTTAAGAAAATAACATGATTGATGAATTGGTCTAAAGAAAACTGGACATTGTCTATGTAGTGTAAGTTGACAGATAAATCACAGGAAGTCTGTTCTTCACTGTCAGAGAAGGTTTAAGATGCTGTAAAAAGTGCTGTACTGGGTCAAAATGACTTAGTGTCTGAGGGATAGAGGTTAAGGTTTTGGAATTTAAGAAAATAGCCTGGGAAAAACCTGCATTGAATTTGAAAGTGTTAAGCAATCTGAATTTGACAGCTGGATACAAGCATTAGAAATTGAAACTACATATGAAGTCTTCGGAGAGATCACTCTCTTAAAATGACTTTAAAAACTGACTATCTTCTGCAATAAAAATTCATGTTGAAGATGGATTTTTTTTGCATCAGCTCATAATCATCAGTACACAGGCAACAGTAATGGCTGATGATTATGAACTGATCCTCTATGGATTATTATGAGCTGATCTATAAACCTAAGCACTTTTTCCAACAAGTAATTTCAAAAGAGAAAGAAAGTAAGAGAGAAAGGAATGCCAGTAGTCAGAGTAAAGAGTGGATAGCTGGGAATGCCCTCAGGTCTCCTCCTCAGATAAAAAAGTAATGACAGTGGATGTGAAAATTGAAAGCCAAGTATTTTTATTGTAACAAGTAGGACACATTTGGTCAGAATGTTGGGAGTTGTGAGGGAAACCCACAAGACTTATTGGGATTTATATGAATGAGACCATGAAGGAATTCAAAGGAAAATGTCATGGATCAAACTGTACCTTTAACTACAAGTGAGAGGCTAGAGGTCAGGAGAAGTCAACAATGTAGATGACAGGAATAAAGAGATTTTTCCTAAAGGGAAGCTTTTTTTTCCAAAGATACAGTGAAGACCATATACAACTATATTAAGGGATACAGGAGCTACTCAAACTCTTTTTCTGGAAGAGGATTTAGTTTTTCCCTCCAAGTAAGGTTTCCAGTGTCTTATCAGACTGAAAGACTGCTGTCTCATTACAGAGAGATGACTGGTGCAGTTTAACTGAAAATCACCCTGCCTCAGGTGAGGGGGGGAGGTTGAGGAGGAGAGTCCTTTGTGGTAACCTCAGTTGGTAGTGGGGATAGAACCCATACTGCTGGTGTTAGTTTATAATCACAAACCTGCTGGTCAGTCAACTGAGCTAAACTGACCCCTCCTGCCAGTGAGTGCAATCTCTGGAGCTGTAGTAGTCAAGTAGTTAAGTAATAACCCATGAATGGAGTTGATTTACTCCTGTGGAATGACTGGCTGGAGTAAAAGCTATTGCTTTGCCAAAAATCACAGAGAGTCTGAGTGAGGCTAAAGAACCAGAACAATAGCAAGAACAGGTTCCAGGAATTTTTCCCCCTCTGTGTGTAGTGTTCAAAGTAATGGCTACACAAAATCCATCACTAGAGATCACAATACCACCAGATGTTAAGGTAACTGAAACTCTATTTAAAAATGAGGAAAATTCAAAAGATGTTTTGGACACATCTTCATCAATTGATGCTCAGATAATAGATCCAGAGTTAGATGAACTAGCACACACAGCTCGCATTGAAGCTGAGGCTGAATGTGTTCTGGAGTGCTCTTTTTTTTATACATGCTGTTCTGAGAAGGAAGTGGAGACAGGCTCACAGACCTGTGAATGAAGAACGGCTGGTTGCTCATGAAATAGTGGTACTGCCCAGATGTCATAAGAGGATATTGTGAGTATCACATGAAATTCCTATGGCAGGACATGTGGGAATAAGTAAAAATACAAGCATTGATAAACGTGTAGTTTATCTGGTGAAGACTTCATGAGAACGTAGTTCAATCCTGTAAAACACATCAGTCATGTCAGGTAGTGGGAAACCAACTTGTAACTGAATCAGAATCATTACTACCCATACTAATTTGTGAATAACTATTAGATTGCCCAAGACTATTATCAAAAACAAAAGCAGAACACCGCTAAATCTTTACAATTATTGACATAGATATTACCTGATGTCCACAGGCTATTCCTTTAAGGAAAATTACAGCTGGGGTAGTATTTGATAAATTTAAACAAAGGACAAAGGACTGTGAATGCTAGAAATCTGAAACAAAGACAGAAATTGCTGGAGAAACTCAGCAAGTCTGCCAGCATGTGGAGAGAAAGCAGAGTTAACAATTCGAGTCCAGTGACCCTTCTTCAGAGCATAAGAAGGTTCACCAACAATTTCTGTTTTTGTTTAGATAATTTAAATCAGTTTTACTTATTATAGCCTACCAATTGACAATCTATCTGATCAATGTTCTAACTTTATCTTTACAGCTTTCCAGGAGATCATTAGCAGTTTGGTATAATACAATTGAAGTCAACAGCATAACATCCGCAAACAATTATAGATGTAGATATAAACTGATTTCCAGAGCTTTGGAGAGATACCATCAGATTTTTAAAACCATGATTAAGACATCCTGTGTCTGCCTCCTCTCCACCTATCCTCTCCTCTATCCATCCTCTATCCGCCTCCCCCTCTCTCCCTATTTATTTCAGAACCCTCTTCCCCTCCCCCATTTCTGATGAAGGGTTTAGGCCCGAAACGTCAAGTTTTCCTGCTCCTATGATGCTGCTTGACCTGCTGTGTTCATCCAGCCCCATGCTTGTTATGTCAGGAATACCCACAGGATTGGGATGAAAGATTACATTTCTTATTATTTATTACCAGAGATTTTCAAACAAATCTACTGGATTTAAACAATTTGAATTGATTTAAAGCTATAAGAGATTGATTAAGGGAATGCGAGGGCAAATCCAAAGTTATTTTCCAGCACTGACCCTTAATCAGGTGAAGTGGTATATCGGGGGAGGGGGGGGCCCAAGAATGTCACCCCAGGCTAACTTGGTGTTCATAATCAAACGGGATGTTTGAATCAGGCAAAACAAACATTAATTTTACTTCCACTCCATGTAAAATTGAGAAATTAATTAAGGAGAAAAATTGAGAACGATGTAAAATATTAAAAATGCTCCTCTCACCGTAAGCCAAAACACAATTGTGAAACCATGAAAAGGGTTCATGAAAATGCACCATCAGTCTAAACTGATATTAAAAAGATATAAATAATAGTGTGGAGCTGGAGGAACATATCGGGCCAGGCAACATCAGAGGAGCAGGAAAGTTGATGTTTCGGGTCGGGACCCTTCTTCAGAAAATGATCCCGACCCGAAACGTCAGCTTTCCTGCTCCTCTAATGCTGCCTGGGCCTGCTGTGTTCATCCAACCCCACATTGTGTTATCTCTGACTCCAGCATCAGCAGTTCTTGCTATCCCTGAGTGGATTAAAAAATTATACAACTTTCACCACCACAGGTTGTTGCAAGTCTTTACAGTGAATGAAGTAGTTTTGAAATCCAGTTGCTGTTGTAATTCAGGAACCGTGACAACAATTTGCAAATGTTGCAGAAGATGTCATCAAGCAGCGATGTGACAGTTTGGTTTCGCAAGGGGGTAATGTCCCGTCTGTGCCTCAAAATAGTGCCATGGGATCTCCTACATGAACCCGAGTTAGAGGACAGGACATCAGTTTAATGTCGGTCTCACCGTGGTCACTTGCAACAGTACTGCACTGAATGGAAAAACCGCCAGACCTCTGATGGTTTCATATTTCCCTGCTTGCTTTAAACTCTGAGCAACAGGTCCACGCCACCAAGCGCAGTCAAAAAAAGACTTTCCACAATCAACTGCGCGAGGATTTGCGGTTGGGCGGGGGGCGTGATAAAGGGCGGGGCCAGTCTAAAGGGGCGTGGTTACGATGCTAACGTAACGGTTGACATTAGCTGCGGGCGTGGGTCAACAAAAACGCCCAGCGGCGCCATGGGGGCGGGGCCTAGGGAAGTGGGAGGTGCCGCTGGACGAGGCGGGACTCAGGGCTGGGTCTTTCGGGGCTAGACGGTGCACGGGGGAAGGTCAGGGAGAACCGGCTGTGCAAGGAGCGGCGGGGTTTGTTGGTAGGGGGCGGTGCCCATGCGCGCGAACCAAAGAACAGGGCGGAGCCTGGGGCGGGGATCAATAGGGGGCGGGTCCTATTCCGGACCTTTGCGGAATGGTGGACGGGTCTGAGGGCGGGGTCTGGAGGACTGGGCGTGGCTAGCGTAGAAGGCGAGCCCGGGGTGCAGGCGCGCAGTGGTGTGTCTATCCACTGTTCAATTTAGTAAACTTGAGCCTGTCATAGTATCGGCGTCGTTACTGGGAGGCAGGTATGGGAGTGAGGAGAGAGGGGGAGACAGTAAAATAGATGCACACAAAAAAAAAAGTGGCTAGACATGGCAAGTGCCTCAGCTGCTTACCATCTGAAAGCAGTGTAAAGACATGTCTATCTTTCTCAATTTGTTTGCAGCTGCAGTGCCACGCTGGGCGCCAGCAAACAAGAAAATCCCTTCAGGACTGGGAGCCGAGTATGGAGGGTAAACTGGAGGATTTGCCCGAGAGAGATGTTTCTGAAAGCTCGTCCGACACACTGTCCGAGGGCGAGCAGAGCGAGTTCTGGGAACCGGAGAAGGAGAAAGGTGCCGAGGAACCCAGCAGCGATGAGGACGCTGCCGACCGAGACGAGGACGAGGAGAGTGAACGGGTTGGTACATCTCTGATCTCTCCCCGGCGCTTCAGGTTGATTTAGGTGCAAGTACTTGACAGCCAAACGTTAAAAGTGCTTCGTGTTAATAATGTTGTCAATAATGTCTTTTGATGTCTCCGACCCATGGCTCAATCCAACTTCAGGTTTGTATTTTGTTAATTAAATGCTGCATTTTGCGACATATGTTAACAGAGTAGATGAAATATTGGCAAACCTGCAGTTTGGAAGTAACGTGCAACAGGTACTTTGGGTAAAAATTGTTGGGTACTGGGAAATTGTCTATCACTGTCTCAGACGTTGTCGACTCAACGCCATCGATCGATTTCGAGATATTTGCTTTTAATAAAATACGCATTGTCCAATAATTTGAATTCAGCCACGTAAATAACGTGAGAAGCAACAATTTACATTCACAAAGCACCTTCGACAAAGTTAAATATCCCACAAAAGAGTTCACAGAATCCCTACCGTGAGGAAATAGGCCATTCGGCCCGACAAGTCACACCGCCCCTCCGAAGAGCATCCCACCCTTTTCCTGTAACCCTACATTTCCCATGTCTAACTCACCCAATTTTAAAACCCTGGCAATTTAGCATGGCCAATCCGCCTAACCTGCATATCTTGAATATGGGAGGAAACCCACACAGACACAGGGGGAATATGCAAACAACACACAGTCATACATGGGTGGCATCAAACCTGGGTCCCTGGTGCTGTGAGGCAGCAGTGCTAACTACTGTGGTGCCCAAACAAACAAAATTTGACTCTGAATCCCATAAGGGGCTGGTTGACCAAAAGTTTAACCAAAGGGGTTAAGGGAATGTTATTTTTAATTAGAAAAGTTAGTTGGAGAGGTTGAAGGAGGGAATTATAGAATTTGGGGTGCTGACAGCTGAAGGCATAGTACCAAATGACAGAACGATTGTACAAGAGGCCAGAATTGGAGGACCACAGAGTTAGGGGTAATTTATAGAGGGGTGCTGCTGTGGATGAATTTGAAAACAGGGATGAGCATTTGAAAATGGAGGTGCTGCCCAACAAGGAGCCAATGACAGTCAGCAAACAAAGTGATGGATGACTGGAACTTGATAAGGTTTGGGAAATAAGCACCAATGTTTTAAATTAAGTGAAGTTTATGGGGTGTAGAAGTTGAGAGGCTGGACAAGAGTGCATTGAAATGGTCAAGTGTAAAAGTAAAAATGGCTTGGATGACAGTTTTGGCTGCCGATGAGCTAAAGCAGGAATGCAATCTGATGTCATGTAGGTAGAAATTGACGTTTTTGATAGTGGCATGATGCATAGTCAGAAGCTCATCTTGGAGCAAGATATGACAACAAGATTGCAATTGGTTTTGTTCAATCTCAGACAGTTACACAGAGAGGGATAAAGTCATTACCTAGGGAGTGAGTTCGTGGCACTGACTGAAGAAAATGAATTTAGCCTTTCTAGTATTTAGTTGGATGAAATTTCTGCTTATCTAGTACAGGATTTCAGATAGTTTGGACCCATAGTTGAGGGACTCTGGGCAAGGGGCTGGTGGGATTCTTGAGCGGGATGGGGTAGGGCTTAGGGTAAACTCACTTGAGAGAAGATTGTAGAGTCCAGGTTGGCATGGTGTTCGTGGGGGAGGAAGGTGGATGGAGCAGGGTAGAGGGAGGAGGAATCCAGACTGGAGTGGAAATTGGGGGTCCGAGAGTCTCTTCCAGAGCCAGGTTTGGAACTTGGGTGGAGGGTGGGAGTCTGTACCTGGCTTTTACTCTGGATGCAAAAGGCTCTCTGCATGCAAGAGTAGGAATCTTGCCTGGGATTATCTTTGCAATATCTGGAGATTTAAGGAGATCCTGTGCACCAACTTCTGGACTGTGATGGGCCGAGTGATATTTAAAATTCTAAGTGATGAATAATATATTGTTGGGCAACATGGCTACCTTCAATCCCACAAAGCTACATCAAATTGACACTTGAATGTGTTGATTCTTGGCCGCAGCATGGTTCCAATGAATCAGTTAGGAAAGTCTATTAAGTAGTGATAAACAATTGAACCTGAGAGCTTTTGACTTGAGACTAGTGGATAGGTTGCTAAGCCTTCAAGATCTTGACTGTTAGCTTATAGTAAATAACCCTGTGGTGGTTATGGTTGGGGAGGTAATCACAAATGAGATGAGAAATGATCAACTATGTAGAAATTCATTTGGTCCCTTACTAACTTACGTAACCGGCTTCTTATGCTTGACTGATTTCTGTTTCATTACATCAAAGTCAAAGGGTAGTGTATTGGTAATAACAGTAGACTTGTAATTCTGAGGCCCCAGCCAAGAACACTGGTTTAAATTGCATCATGGCAGTGGGATTCACATTCTCTCAATTAATAAATATGGTAACATGACCATGAAGCTATCATTAATTATCATGAAAACCCACCTGGTTCATTAATGGCTTTCTGGTGAGGAAAAATAGCTGTCCTTACCTAGTTTAGTCTGTCTATAACTACAGACCCAGCGCATAGTGGTTAACTTGTTACTGCCCTCTGAAATGGCATAGCATGCCACTCAGTTGTACTAAACTTGTAGCACTCTGGGTGTACCCTCACCACAATGACAGCAGCTTTTCAAGGGCAGCTAGGGATGGGCAACAAATGAGCTGGTGATGCTCATGTAAAGTTGGAATATGAACTGAATCTGAGATTTGTTTAAATTTGTAAATTGGAAATTGTGTTTAGAATCCAAATTTGAGAGACCTTACTGAAGAAACAAGGAAGCATAATATTCTGAACTCTTTGTTATCGGCTTTGACTGGAACTGCATCACCTTATCTTTGTAGGTGATACTACCTTGTTGCCTGAATGAAGCTTCCCTCCCTGTGATGTACATAATCTGGCTAGGTCATGTTCTCTTGCTCATATCGACTTCATCCTGTATTACATGTACTGATTACATGAAAAGCTACAATGTTGAAATCGCTTTGAGGGTTTTATCCAAATGCAGTGATACAGTTTTGGTGACAGTAGAAGGTAAACAATGGGAAAGCTAATGCTTCTACACACCTAATTTCTAACAACTTCACCCATTTCAAGTGACACTTACATTTCATTACAGACAATAGAAAGTGCTATAATTTTCCAACCACTTATGTTGCACTGACTTTGCTACTTTATACTATAATGTCTACACGATTTCTTGTCAGAAAAAACAATCAGGGCTTTTTATCTTCACTCACTTTTGCCCCTGTACGTGGAACCTCTCCTTCAGATCAAAATCTTTGTTGCAAATTTCTGCAAGTGTGAACTAATAACAATATGGCAAGAGCACTGGGCATCTTGGTGATGCCGGTGGTTTATCTTAATCGATCAAATAAAACTTAGGAAATAAACAGCAATGTCAGAGAACGAAATAAGATGTATTAGGGGAAATGCAGTATAGAAAAGAAAAATGGAAATGGGAAAACAAAATGGATTGAGAAAGGCTTAAAAAGCAGCAAAGGAATTCTTTTTTTTTTAAAAAAAAAGCTCTCTAAGAATAACTTGTTGGAATGAAATTCCAGATTCCGTTGCATCCTTTCTGGGTAAGAGAAATTGAGCAATATTGCAGGAAAATAAATTGCACTCTTAAAAGTATTTACACTGATCGATACCAGACCTAATTTTCTGCAGTGAGTTTAATTGTTAATGAATGTGTAAATGCTGCAATTTCTTGAAAATCGTGAGGCAATTGTTTCTTGATGCCACCTTTGAAGTTAATGGCAATGTGATGCAAATTGCCCAGCAACTTGTGATTTGCCACTCATGGCAATTTTTTTGCTTCAAGCCATTTAGCAAGTTATACTATAGTGATCGCATGTGCCACTAAAATTGCTGATAATTTGCCAATTCTGGCAAATTCTGGCACAGTTAGGTTTATCTGTTTTAATTTTAGTGACGTATCGGGAGTGAACTGTTCGTGATGCCTGTATGTTGAAATTTTATTTTCATAAAATGCAATTATTTTAACTTGCCAGAATATTCACTGCTTTAGTCTCTCAGCCTCTGTACTGAATAATTTCTCATCCTCAATTTCAAATGCCACTTCATCTTGCTATCCCTCGACTAAATTCACTATTTTCCAATCCTCCCTTAGTCACATCTTCCAGAAAAACACTCTAATCCGTATTCACAGCCACCCCATTGGCCTTGCCATCTTGTGTGATGGCCTTGTAATTTTCGTCTTATCTGTCTCAGCTAAGGCGCTCTCTCCAATCACTTCACATGTTTCTTTTCCCCCTCTCAACCCTACTTTCCTTTGTACCAATCTGGGTAAAACCCTCCAAAATTTACTTAGTGCCCTTCCAAAATCGCAAGGGCCTTCGGCCCTTTGTTCACCATAATGTCTGTGTCTATTGATTTGCTGAACCACAAACTTGGCTTCACTTTGGATGCCCTAGTCCCAATTAAGATTATTATTGTCTCTCTCCATGGCCATTCCTGCTAGTATGACCCTCATTTCTGCTTAAGTTCAAAAGACTTGGTGAGCCAACTGAAGGGCTGCAGCTTTTTAAAAATTTGTTTATGGTGGTGTCGCTAACTGACCCTGCTTTTATTGACAATCCTTAATTGCTCTGGTGAGGATGGTGATGTGCTGCTACCTTGGTTGTGCTGTTCTCATTTACCTAACTATTCCTGCAAAAGATAACTGCCAGCTTCTTTTGTTTACTTCTAGCTGTCTTCTTAAACCCTTTGTGTCTGTTTTCTTCACCTTTTCTTCAAGTCATTCTACAATGTTAACACTAGTGCCCCTCCTATTTCTGTTCTACATCTTACCCCTCAGAGAAATCATGTGAAAACACTGCTTTGGTTTCCACACGTACACTGATGTCTCCCAGCTCTACCTCTCTACCACCTGCCTTGATCCCTGCAATTGTCTCATAATCATTGATTATTTGGCTAACTGGTCAGCAGAAGAGTTCTCTAGTGAGATATTGGAAATTTGGAAGTCATTTTCTGGAGTCTGTTCCCCAGCTACTGATTCCATTTCTTCTTGCAACTATGTGAACCTGAATCAGCCTCTTTGCAACTACGGAGTCATAATTGATTTTGCGTTATCTTCTGACAACAGATCTGCACAAACACAGTGACCTCCTCTTTCCACCTCTAGAACATCAGCCCACTCTAGTCTTGTCTCACGTAATTTGATGCAGAGGCTATCCTCCAAGGTTTTTAGTACTCTGCACTTGACTATTTCTCCTTGCTGTTCTCCCTTATTACACTCTGTATACTTCAGCTCATCCCAAACTGCTGTCCTTGTCCTAATTTGTATCAAACCCAATTCACCCTCTGTGTTTGGTAGCTTACAGTGGCTCCCCTTTTAAATAACGCCTCCAAGAACACAGCCAGCAGTGAGAATGAAGAAAACTGATGATCAGATGTTAAACTATTTTTATATAAATGGTCATTGCCTATCAGTTTTCATATTCTGAATTGTAAAACCAGTGCATAAACCACATTTGTTGTGGGAATAGGTGGTGATTTGTGAAATGCACTTCTAACTCCCTAGACCAGATCACTTAATTGCATATCCAAGTGAAAGTAATTTAATTAATAAAGACTTAATATCCCACTTAATCTGGGTGAATTATTAGAATGCAGAATGAAATAAGTCCACAACATATGCTAACAGCTAAGGTATGAATAGAAACATGTTTAACATAGGATTTTAAATACTTAATATTTGTCTGGGAGTGTGCATCAGCATTTGTAATAATTTTAGGGCCAGAATTGTACAAGTAGGTCAATCTGCATGAATGTGGCTGTGAACATATCCGATCTCCTGAACTGTACAAACTGAAGCAAACTTGGAACAATTGGTCTATATTTTGTAAAGGGAACTGATAAGCCTTTGAAAAGGTGCAGGAGTCATGATTTCCTTCCCTATTTTAAGAGTCTTCTATGAATCTTAGTAAATAAATTTCACCTTTTCCCATTCGCTTTTAGTAGATCCTAAATAAATTTTAAATAGGCTCAGTGTATCTTTGGGAATTATGTTTCGGTGAAGAAAATTGAGTAATATTTTACTTTGTGTTTGTTTGTCAGCCTTTGATTTGTAGTCTATAAATTTTAAAGTTGGACTGAAAATAAAACACTGGGGATTCAATACTTGTGGTCGGTGGTTGAATCTCTGTCATCCGAATCTCTCAGATCTATACCAATGATATTTCTTTCAAATGCTAATGAATGGTTTTATGCCATTAATTCATGCTATTTGATGTAATTTTCAACACACTTCTAGAAAATCCAAAATATAGGCAAGCCACACTGATGAGTATATTAATTCCATGTGACAGCATTTGATTGAAATGTTCTTACTGGACCACCGGTTTTGGAGCTATAATTAATTTAGGATTTCAGTGTTTGAGCTGTTTCTGTATAGTGTATGCAAAAGGTTGGAATAATTGACCACTTCTGTTCTATTTATCCCTGTAGCTTTCAGATCTGATCCTGACAAGATTCTTGTCCAACTTTTTGTAATTAATGACACACTGGCCGCCTTTGTTCAGAGGGACATGGTGGGGGTGGGATTGTGAGGAGGTAAAAAACTCTTCACGCTATAATCTCGCTAGGGGCTTTTTAAAATTTTAATTCTGTATCTTCTGGTTCCATGCACATCGTCCAAGTTAAATAGCTTGATTTTATCTTTTCTTTGCATTTTGAAGATCTGTTTATATTTCCCTCGATCTTCAAGAAAATATGTTGTGCTTTATGATACTTTGGAATAGTTTAGGCCTCCGAGACTGGAATCATTTTTGTGTTTTCTCTGAACAGAGTTAAGCATCCAAACCCTTGTGAAAGGTTTGATTTTCATTGTGTTTTGATTTTATTTGAATGCGACTACCTCAGTATCGTATTGAGGCAGTATATCATTGCAAAAGGGTAGTCATTTTTTTCTCTTTTATGACTAAATTTAAATTGTTAATGCCAGACTAATTATATTTGGGCAAAAAAAGGGTCGAATCAAGAGCATTTCAGAAGTTTATAAATCTCAATCTTTAAAACAGAAAATACTTTAAAATTAACTGGGGTAACTAATGCTTAGAATAACCAGTCCTACCTTAACATTTTTGTGTTAGTGTCAAGTTAAGTCACTTGTGTCGAATAGATTAAATTGTAAAAAGCTGCACTTGTATAGCACCATTCACAAATTTCCAAAATGTCCCAAAGCACATCACAGCTGATTAAATATTTCTGAACTTTAGTCACTGTTGTAGAAAGCTCAGGAGTTAATTTATGGGCAGCTAAGTCCCATAAACGGCAGCGTGGTAAATACTGCATCATCTGTAGGTGTAATGCTGATTTGGGGATAATTATTGGCTAGGATATTTGGATCTATTTTGAAATAGTATCATGCAATCTTTTATGTCCACCTGAGGAGAAAGGCAAGGACTAGATGTAAACTTCAGCTAAACATTGACACTTTGACAGTAAGACACTGTATGTACAGCATTGCAATGTCAGCCCTGATGCTTCCCAAAGGTCTCTAGAGTGGGACTTGACCCCTTGACCTACTGAGTTGGGTGAGAATAAATGAATGTTGTTAAAATGTAATGAAGGGTCAAATACTGCAGATGCTGGAAATATGAAATCAAGCCAGAAAACTGTTGAAAATCTCAGCAGGCCATGTATTATCAGTGGGAAGAGGTTGCTAAAAGATAAAGATTCAGGATGATGAGTCTCCAGCTAAATTTTTCAGTTTTGATAAAGAGGGCCCTAGGCCTGAAGTGTTATCACTGAGCAGATTGGGCTTGTACTTAGTGTAGTTTAGAAGATCGAGGAGCGACCCTATTGAAAATAAGATTTTTGGGCCTTGGCAGAGTACTTGCAAACAGGTTGTTCTCCATGTGTTATAGTCTAGGAATACAAGGCATAATCTCCGAGTAAATAGAAGGCAGGATGGTGGATCAGTGGTTAGCATTGTTAGCTCACCAGGGACCTGGGTGTGATTTCAGCCTTGCGTGACTGTCTGTGTAGAGTTTGTATATTCTCCTTATGTCTACGTGGGTTTCCACTGGGTGCTCCGTTTTCCTCCCACAACCCAAAGATGTGCAGGCTAGGCGCATTGGCCATGCTAAATGCTGGTTTAAAGGTATAGGGTGGGAGGGTTAGTATGGGTGGGATGCTTTTTAGAGGGTTGGTGCAGACTTGAGGGGTTGAATAACCTCTTTTTGTGCTGCAGGGGTTCTATGATTCTATGATCATCCATTTAAGACATGAGAAATTTCTTCTGTGAGGGTAGTCGCTCTGTGGAATTCTTGACTGCAGAGGGCTTTTGAGGCTGGATTGTCAAGTATGTTCAAGGCTGAGATAGGCAGATTTTTAATCAGTAAGGGATTCGAGGGTGACGGGGATAAGGCAGGAAAACGGAGCTGAGGATTAACAGATCAATTTTGATTTCATTGAATGGCAGAGCCAAGTCAGTGGGCCAGGTGACCTACTTCTGCTGCTACATCTTATGGTGTAAGTTCATTATGCTGTCAATTGGCTCTGCCTTTTGCATGTTTCCAGCAATATGCTTAATGAAATGGCCAGAAGTGTTCAGTGTATGGGCTTGCATTTATTGGCAGAATTCATGATTGGCAAGCCAATTCAAGGGTGGATTTACTTTTGAAAAGTAGGAAGTGTACAACGTAAAATACTTGCTGTCCCATGTGTGGTGATGGACCAGCAGATTCACGAGCAGTTTCAGAACTGTTTATATTACTGTTACTGTTTGTTTTATTTGGGTAGTATTTAAAACTGTGTAGTTTAGACATAGCTAAATACAAAATTATCTGCAATGTTGAACACATTTACCCTTGATTATTTTGTTGAACTAAAGTATACCACCCTAAAACCTCTACCAAACCTATCCCAGAGACATCTTATAATAAAGCGGTGTGTGCTGGAGAAACACAGCAGGTCTGGCAGCATTTATAGGCAGAAAAACAGTTAGTTTTGAGTCCAGTGACCCTTCATCAGAATCCTTTCTCTTGGTTTATAGCTTAGGTCTCCATTTTTGTATTGATATTTTATGGGATGTTTGCCAGTGTTAACATGGATGTATTCCGTTCCTAAACAAAGCATCAGACACTGCTAATATTAGCATATGGTATATAACCTTGTATGAGGTTAGATATGCAGTCCATCTACTTAGCAGACATAGCTATTTGAAGTTTTGCAGCTGTTGAACAGCGAATGTTCGCAAAGTTTTTATTTGAATCAAAGTAAACTTAAGCCTTTCAGTGCACAACATACAAAAATTCCCTTTGATAGAGACATAAGAATTATTTATGCTAACCTAAACAAACTGGAATTGGAATTGAGATGAAAGATCCAAGTTACAACTGGTAGAATGTGTTTAGAATTTGCTTGTCAGTGGAAAACGTTGATAGTGACTGTTTTATTCTTTAGAGTTACACAGCTGCAGTCTTCAGTGAACAGTTATCAAGTTAGAATGAAGAAAATGTGATATGTTTAATATTTTAAAAATAAGGCAAAATGACAGATATTAAATAAAGGTAAAACACATGACAGAATAAAGCTCAAGATTGGGTGCCCTTAAAGGTTGCTACCTCCCAACCTGAAGTACTTAGTGCAAATTTGATGTTGTGAATAGAATCATTGAATGATGTACCAGAGAAAGATAACATTCGGCCTGCTGTGACTTTGGCAGCTCTTTGAAAGAGCTATTTAATTAGTCGTGCTCTGCTCTTTTTCCCCATAGTTCTGTCAATGTTTCCATTTCAAGTATTTGTCCAATTTCCTCTTGAATGTTATGAATCTGCTTCCACCACCCTTTCAGGCAGTGCATTCCAGATCATCATCCTCCACTGTGTAAACACGTTTCTCCTCATATCACTGCTGGCACTTTAGCCAATTACTTTAAAGCTGTGTCCTCTGCTCACCAATTTTTCTGCTATTGGAAATAGTTTCTTACTTACTTTATCAAACTTCAAACCCTTTCATGACTTTGAACATTTCTGTTAAATTTCATGTTGATCTTCCCTAGTTTCTCCCACATAGTTATATGTCTTGCATTTCTGATAAATCCCTTTTGCAACTTCTCTAAGGCCTTGATTTTCTTTCTACAGAATTGGCCAGAATATTGCGGCTGCGTCCTAGGTAGGCTTCTAAAGAGGTTTTTCACAATGTATTTGCTTCTATACTTGCACCGATAAAGCTGAAGCTGGTAAGCTTTTATAACAGCTTTCTTCACTTATCTTTGCCCCTTTACCTCCAGATCTCTCTCTTGCTTCACCTCCTTCTAAAATTGAACCACTTAGTTTAACATACTGCTCTTCAATCTTCTTGTCAGAATGAATCACTTCACAACAAAAAGCATCGCTCAACATGTTGCATTGACCAGAATACTACAGTTTATCAGTTTTTTAAAAAAAAATTCATGGGCTGTGCCCATTGCCAGCAAGACCAGCATTTGTTGCCAGTCCTTCATTATCCTTCAGAAGATGGTGTTATGCTGCTACCTTGAACTACTGTCCAACCACTGTGGTTATACCCGCAGTGTTGATGGGGATTTCCAGGATTTTAATTAAGTGACAATGAAGAATTGGTGATGTATTTCCAAGTTGGGAAGAAAACTATGTGATTTGGAGGGATGTTTGTGGTGGTATTTATACCCGTGCATCTGCTGCCTTTTCAGGTGGTACAGGTCGTGGATATGGAAGGTGCTATTAAAGAAGCTCTGTGGGGTTGCTGCATTGCATCTTGCAGATGGGACACACTATTGTCACTGGGCAGTAGTGATGGAGGAGGAATGTGAATGTTTAAGGTGGTGGATGGAGTACCATTTGCCCTGGCATAGAACCAGAGAAATAAGATGTATTCTGTCAGATTCTTGACTTCCTCTAGTAGATGAAAAAGTTTTGGACATTTAGGTGGATGGCTTGCAACAGGACACCCAGCCTCTGACCTGTTATTGTAGCCAGTCTTTATGAAGCTGATTCAGTTTAATTTCTGATGATGCAGATCTGCAGGGATATTGTCCATGGGGAAATTCCGAGATGGTATACAGGTGAATGTTATGGGGAAATGTCATATTTCTCTGAGGTGATAGTCATTGACTGGCACTTGAGCCTCAACCAATCCAAGCCTGACCATTGTCTGGGTCTCGTATATAAACATGGACTGCTTCAGTATCTGAAGAGTCCAGAATGAGGCTGGCTGCTGTGCAATCATCTACGAACATTCAAATTTTGACTTTAAGATGGGGAGAAGGATGATACAGCTGAAGGTGGTTAGCCCTAGAAACAAACCTGAGGCAGTACTGCAGCAATACCCTGGGACTGAATTGATTGACCTCTACCATTCTCAGCAACTCTTTGTTTTGTGTTGGGTCTCGCTTGACTAGTGAAGTCTTTTCCCTGGATTCCCATTGACTTCAATTTCACTTGGACTCCTTGGTGCTACACTCAACCAAGGCCTATCAGTCTGCTCGCCCCAGCTCTTGATTTCAGCTCTCGTGTCATTGGCTGGGCCAAGGCTGTAATGAAGTCTGGAGTCAAATAGCCTGGTGGAATGCGAGTTGAACATCATTGAGCTGGTTGTTGCTATGTATTTACCATTTGATAGTACTGTTGATGACATTTTCTGTCACTTTACAGTGATCAAGAAGAGAATGATTGGGCTTTGATTTGCTGGATTGGATGTATTCTGCTTTTTGTGCTCAGGATATACTTGGGCAATTTTTCACGTTTTCAGAGAGATGCCAGAGTTGTAGCTGTACTGGAACAGCTCAGTAGGAGAGGGTCAAGTTCTAGAGCACGAGTCTTCAGTACTTTGCTTGATTGTTGTCAGGGTCCGTAATATTTGCAGTGTCCAGTTGTTTCTTGATATCATGTGGAGTGAATGGAATTGGCGAAAGGGAGGATTCAAAATGGCTTCATGGTAGCAGACAGAGGGTAGTGGTGGAGGTTGTTGTTCTTACTGGAGGCCTGTGACCAGCAATGTGCTGCAAGAATCAATGCTAGATCCACTGTTTTGTTATTTATATAAATGATTTGGGTGAGAATGTAGGAGGCATGGCTATAAGTTTGACTCCAAAATTTGTGGTATAGTGGACAGTGAAGAAGGTTATGTAAGAGTACAATGAAATCTTGATCAGATGGGCCAGTGGGCTAAGGAGTGGTAGATGGATTTTAATTTAGATAAATATGTGGTGTTGCATTTTGGTGAGGGAAACCAGGGCAGGACTTACACAGTTGTCGAATAGAGAGACCGGTGTACAGGCACATAGTTCCTTGAAAGTGGCATCACAGGTAGAAAGGGTGGCGAAGGAGGTGATTGGCACATTTGCCTTTTGTTTTGGTCAGCGCATTGAGTGTAGGAGTTGGGACGTCATGTTGCAGCTGTACAAGACATAGGTAAGCCCACTTTTGGAGTACTGCGTACAATTCTGGTCACCCTGCTACAGGAAGGATCTTATTAAACTGAAAACGGTGCAGAAAAGATTTACAAGGAAATAACTTAAACCCTCCAGTATCAGTAATTAGGAGAGACTTTAAAGGCTGGGACTATTTTCCCTGGAGCAAAGGAGGCTGATGTTAGAGGTTAGAGGTTAAACCTTAGCTGTTTATAAAGTCTTGAGAGGCATGAAAAACGTGAATAGCCAAGATATTTTGCCCAGCATGTGGGAGTCCAAAAATGGAGGGCATAGGTTTAAGGTGAGAAGGGAAAAATTTAAAAGGGACCCAAGGGGCAACTTCTTCACACAGGTCACACAGGAAGTGATAGATGCAAGTACAATTGCAACATTTAAAGGACATTTGGACAGGTACATGAACAGGAAAGGTTCAAAGTGATATGGGTCAAACTAAGGCAAATGGGACTAGTTCAGTTTAGGAATCCTGGTTGGCATGGACAGGTTGGTCTGAAGGGTCTGCTTCTGTGCTGTATGACTCTGATTCCATAACCTCAGGAAGAAGCTGGGATATAACATCTGCTTGACATTCCTGGCTGCAGATGGTTAAAAATGCATACTGAGTCATTGTATTAATGTTTATTTTATCATACAGATGATTTTCTCATTATAATGTCTCTTCCTCTTATTCTCCACGATGTGATGTAAAAGTAATACCCAGGAACTTGATGATACTTCATAATATTGCACCATTTCCCTCAGGAACTGTTGATGTTCAGTGAGAATACCAAGACCTCCCTTTACAGGGACAGGTCATTTAAGGAGTTGCTTCCTGTGTCAAATGCTCACAAAAGAATGGCAATTGATTTATAGTCTGAAGTCCAACATAGCGTAGAGTCAAACAGAGTGATGTTTCATTGTGGATGAAGGCAGAGAAGCAGTTAATTAAGTATTGGAGAATGCCATTATTATGTTGTTTTAAACAGATCAGATGTTCATTTAAATAAAAAAAAATTGCAAAATCCTACTGCTGTTGACAAGTGTCATTATTCCTTCATGGTCACTGGATCTAAGGTATAGGAAAAGAAGAGAAACCTGTAATAATCCATGAGAGAACTTTCAAATTTTAATTTCAATCGCCTCAAAGTGACATGTATTCTACATTCATCAACTTAAAACTCCAGAGCTTCTCAGGTCTGAGCATGTTAAAAGGACAAGATGGATACCAACAACAAGTAGATAATTTTAAAGTGGAAGCAGGAACCTAAGAGTTGTGTTAGCGATACTACAAACTGTAGCCTCCATTGAACAAAACAATAATTCTAAAAATTAACTGCAGGTGATAATGAGTCACCACTCTTGGGTAAATATAGGATTGTTTGAATAATTGTACCACTTGTTTAAATGATTTAATAAATTTTAAAAAATTCCTGTCTTAAGGCAGTGGGGTCCATTGAAGTTGGGTAGCTCAGTGGCTGTGGTTAACACTGCTGCCTCACAGAGCCAGGGACACAGGTTTGATTTCAACCTTGGGTGACTGTCTATGTGGAGTTTGCCCTGTGTCTGCATGGGTTTCCTTCTGGTGCTCCAGTTTCCTCCCACAGTCCGAAGAATTGCAGTTTAGGTGTATTGGCCATAGTAAATTGCCCATAGTGTCCAGGGATGGCTAGGCTAGGTGGATTAGCCATAGGAAATGCAAGGTTACGGAGTAAGGGATAGGTCTAGGTGAGATGCTCTTCAGAAGGACGTATGGACTCTGGGCCAAATGGCCTGCTTCTGCACTGCAGGGATTCTATACTTTCGGAGAAACAGCAGTTTGTGATTCATAACCTGTGCAGTGAATTAATGTGTAAAGCTCATGAACATGTTACAGTACCCAGATTTTTCTGGAGTTTAGTAATAAAAGTTCAATTTAAAGCTTAAAAGATTCAATTTCATTTTTCCCCTATTAGAAAGATTCATCGACATTTTGCCTAATGTATGTTTTGAATTTTGACAGACATGAAAAGGGTCATTACTTGTCTTCAGGCCAGGCTTAATGATCGTACACTTGATTGTTGTTTCAGGATAAAGCTGGCAGATTTCAGCATCTCCTCTCAGGAGAGATAGAGAGGGCAAGGCAGTGTTATCCTGTTCTGTGGAAACCAAAGGCTTCTCTGATGGTGGATGATGTCAGATATGTCTATTATTTTCTGTTTCATGTGGAGAGAAATTAGAAACTTCCCACCACCTACTTGTGCTAATTTTTCAAGCCTTTGCTTCTCTGCACGCACTGCATGGTGTCGTAGCTTCCATGTCCATGCATCTTTCTTTAAACATAAAGACCAACAATTAGGCAAAAGCAAACAATTTAATTATCTACATAATTCTTTGCCAAACAATGTGAAACCATATGTTAGAATTGTTTCCCTTGCTACCACCAGGAGACTTCATTAATTTCCTTTTCCTTCACTGCTTTCCGGGTAGAGATTCTGTTGGACTAATGGGTTATCGACTGGATATATGCATGTAAAAGTGGGTCCTATATAATTTGAGTCCTGATGCTCGCCAGTTGGAAGCTCAATATGTGCACATTGAAATTGGTGATTAATTGTCACCCCACAGTGTGTAAAACTTGGGATATTTTAACTGCTGGGGCTCATTACTGTGCTCTGATAAAGATTCCTACCCAAAGTCAGTGAGAATGATATTGCCTCTTGTGGGCAGATGTTGGCATTTTGTCACTGCTGAGATAAAGGGTTCATGTGGCACAGTGATAATTTCCCTGCCTCTGAGCTAGGAAGCCTAGGTTCAAGCCCCACCTGCTGTAGAGGTGTGTAATGTCACAGGTTGATTAGAAAATATGCCAAAGCTCCTTGATATGATCCCTGGCAAGATAAATTGGAAGTTGGAGTGATTGTGCTTGAGATTTGCAGATTTGAAGTGTAAATTTCTGCTGTGTGCTTGGTTAACTGGTCTTAGCTGGTTTTTTGGCATTCAAAAGCCCAGGGCAGTGGGGGGAAGCTGAATCATCTGATTGCTGGTCAGTGACTCCTGCAAGGACACTACACTGATGTTCAATAAAGATAGGGTTAATTCAGTTCTAGTATCTGTTTCAAAGCCTGTTGATTTTAGCTGAGACTCCAATATGAGTAGTGCAGATTTAGGCGGGAAATGGACTTGGGAGAGATGCCAGCGTGATGAGATTATGGCCTAGTGTGAATCATGATTTTCACGAGTGAGAGACAATAGATGTTGTGAAAATATAGGCCATAATTTTGTCTGTTTATGAATTTAATTTCTAGTTTCAGGTGTTGGAGGTTAAAATGTTAAATGTACAATAAGTGGATATCTGAGAAATTGGTATTAATTATGATGTAAATGCAGATTAAGATGCCTGGATTTAATTAATTGATTGTTTAAGCTTTTTTCCTGACTGTTTAACTCCTTTCTGGACTGCTGGATAGAGCCAGAGCGTCTATCGTTATCTCCATAATTGCTAGCTTTCAACTACTTTTATGGGGCAGAGGTTTGTAAAACTGAACCCGCAATATAAATTATTCCTGCAGAATCGAGACATTGCATTAAGGATAAAAATTCAGAATTATATACAACTTACAAATTTATAAATTAGATTTATATTAAAATCTGTTTGATTCATCCAAAACTATCTTTGTTTGCTAAGAAGTGAGTCGTTCAGTTTGAGAATAAATGGAAGCAATTGCAGCTTCTGTTTGTGTCAGGTTTTTAAAAATTAATTAGTGGGGTGTCACTCGCTCGGCTAATATTTATTGCCCATCCCTAATTGCCCTTGAACTATGTGGCTTGTTACCCATTTCACAGGGCTGTTGACAGTAACAAATAGGTCAGACCATGTAAGGGAGTCAGGTTATATTCATTAAATGATATTAGTTAACCAGTTTTTTTTTGAAAAAATGACACTTAGGATGGTTACATGGTTGCCATTAGCCTAACTTCTAATTTCAGATTTTATTGAATTTGAATTTCGGTGGGATTTGAACTCCTGTCCTCAGAACTTTATACTGGAGTTCTGAATTATTAGTCCAGTGATATTTCTATGATAATGCTGCCTCCCTTCAGTGGACTGCACACAACCAGATTGATTGAGCAAACCAACAGCAGATGATAGTCGCTTAACCCACGCTTAAAACATAAGAAAAAATAACTCCTTTCTTCACCATGGGAAATTCTGGTGGGGCTCCACTTTTGTTTGGATTTTGTGGAGAAAGCAGCTGGAAGGTTTTCTGTCCTGCAACTGGTGGAAGAAATTTACAATGACCCTCATATAGTTGTGTGACAGAAAGCACTCGGAGTTAGCTTGGGAAAGCCTTTGGAAGGTCGTTGGGTTCCAGCAGATAGCCAAGCAAGCAGCTTAAGTGTCCACAGTTGAGGTGTCAGAAGGAAAGGTGAAGGTTTGCATAGTCAAAAAAACTAATAGTCTTATTTTGAAGGCAAACTGAAAACTGAGGAGAGTTAAAGTAAATCCTGAAGTGCATGAATCTTGGGATGGTTTCTGGACAAGTGAATAGGCTTTCAAGATTGTCCTGTCTAAAGGAATTCTTAGCATAAGTAATTATAAACTGTCATGTTAATAGTGCTTTATTTAATTGTTCATGTACGTAATAAAGTTTGTTTAAAAACAATGAATCTTGTGGTCTAGTTCTGTTGGTTGATTTCAGTGTGTTTGGATTTCCCTTTAAATGTTGACATTCATTTACTTCAGGTGAGATGCACATATTATAAATGGGTTTGGCTGGAATGATATCTTGCAATCACTTCCTTAGTGATGAGGCCTAATTAGCTGCATAACTAGGGTGTCAGCATTACTCATCTATGGGCTTGTCAGTGCTAGGTGCAGTGTTTGCTGTCATTATCTTCATGGCAGATCAATGCAGAACTTAATGCTGCTGCCAACGTTTTCGCACCAGTAGGTCATTGGAGGTTATCCTGAATTAATCCTGGAGAGGTCACAGGCTGTTCTGCCAGTCTTGATTGGTCAGGAATGAAAACTCTTGCGGGAAAAGGTCATTATATTCGACCCCCATCTCACCTTGTCTAAAAAAATGAGAGCACTCCTTTCGCGGGAGTGGGAATGATTAAAGACAGTTTTAAACTAATTGGATCCCTGATGACTATAAACATTTTGTTTGAAATATAATCTGGAAAAGGGAAGTTCGTTCTGCTTTATTGCGTAGAGTGTAAATCAGTTGTTTAATAACTTGAAACAAGACTAGATGTTGCAAATATGACAAAAAAATGACAAAGTTAAAGGCTCTATATCTAGATGTGTGTTGCATTCAAAACAAAGTAAACAAATTGATAACGAACACTCCATTATGATCTGATAGCCACTACAGAGATGTGGCTGCATGAGGACAGAGATTGGGCCCTGAATGCTGAGCGCTAAATGACACTGAAGAAAAAGCTAAATAAAGATGGAAAGGTAATCAAGAATAACATTGGTGCAGTAGTTAGGGATGACCCTGGTTCAGGACGTCAGTATGAAGAATTAGTTTGAGTGGAGATGGAGTATATTAGTAGGGGAACTAATTCACCAGTAGGGATGACCGAGATAACAAGGCGTGGGGCTGGATGAACACAGCAGGCCAAGCAGCATCATAGGAGCAGGAAAACTTGACGTTTCGGGCCTAAACCCTTCATCAGAAATGGGGGAGGGGAAGAGGGTTCTGAAATAAATAGGGAGAGAGGGGGAGGCGGATAGAGGATGGATAGAGGAGAGGATAGGTGGAGAGGAGGCAGACAAGTCGAAGAGGCGGGGATGGAGCCAGTAAAGGTGAGTGTAGGTAGGGGGGTAGGGAGGAGATAGGTCAGTCCAGGGATGACCTACAGCTTCCCCCTCCCCCACCCACCCAACAGTGACTACAGTATAGGATACTATCTGCAAGAAAAAAGGTTGGCATGTGATTTGTGAAGAACAATAACCATGGGTGATTTTAATCCACATATACACCAAAAGAATTGGATTGTCAATGGTAGTCTGGATGAGGAGTTTATGGAATGCTTTCAAGATAGTTTATTAGAGCTGCAAGTTCTCGAACAAACCGGAGAGCAGCTTATACAGAGTTTTTGGGATTAATCGATGACCTTGGATTAAAAGCACCCAAAACGGCAGCATCCACAATTTAGTTAAATTTCAGTTTGAAAATAAAAGGGTGTCCAAGACTAATATTTTAATTTTTATATGTGCGTGAAAAGTAAGATAACTGAAGTACTTCTGGATACTAGGTTAGGGGATAGACCAATAGGGGAGCAGTGGCCAACATTAAGATGATATTTCAGAAGACTTGAGTATAGTCTTCTCTGGCTCCTCATTCATGGCTAATGAAAGAAGTTAAAGCATAAAACCTAAGAAAAAAAAGCACGTTCCTGTGCAAAGATGCAGACCACATGACTAGTTAGAATATAAAGACCAACATTTACATTTTTAAAAAAAAAAGCATTTGGATAGGTAGATGGGTGGGAAGGGTTTAGAGGGATATGGACCAAATGCAGGCAATTGGAACTAGCTGAGTGGGCATCATGGTCAGCATGGACCAGTTTGGGCTGAAGGACCTGTTTCTATGCTGTATTACTCTATGACTCTATAACAGAGAATGGCCCTAAAAGATTAATCAGGAGAGGAAATTAGAGTATGAAAGGAAGCTAGTTTGTGAAAACAATTGCGTGTATTTGCAAAGTAAAAGAGTAAGTGACGTGAGTGTTGGTCCTCTAGAGGGTGAGAATGAGGAGTTAGTAGTTTTTTTTTAAAAAATGGCTGATGAAATGAACAAATATTTATCTTCTGTCTTCACTCTGGAGGATGCAACAAAATTTCCAGTGAATGGCTGGAAATCAGGAAATGGAACGGAGTGGAGAACGTGGTGAAGTATAAAATCACTGGGAAAGCAGGTACTGAACAACTGCTTGACCTGTGTTGGTGTTAATTTTCCAAAATGCATTAGATTCTGAGAAGGTTTGAAACTGGAAAATAGCAAATAGACTTCCTCTATTGAAGAAGAGAGGGAGGCAGAAAACAGGACACTTTAAGCTAGTTGCCTTGACAACGTTGAAGGTGTCAGAATCAAACATTGAAGAGGTATCAGAATGATACTAAGAAAATCTCAGGGTCATTGAGAACGGTTAGTATGGTTTTATGAAATGGAAACCTATTTATTGGAGTTTTTTGAGAGAATAACATGCACTGTGGCTAGAGAGGAGTCTGTAGGCATACTGTACTTGGATTACTAGAAGGTTTTTAACAAGGTGCCGTAGAAAAGGTATTGCATAAAGTCAGAGTCGCATTGTTGGGGATATTAGCATGGATAGCAGATCCTTTGTGAGTAAGGAAAAAGGTCAGACAAATTTAGCGCAGCGCAGTCAGGTTTGTTTATTCTGTAATCAAGGGAGAAGGTTTACTCTGATTAATTTTTGGTAACTCCTACCATTAGTTACACTCCTGAACTCCAAGCTGGAGCAAGTTATTAATTTAAAATCCTTTGAGCTAAAGGAATGGAAATTCATCCTGGTGCAGAATTTATGCTGAGCTGGCAATGCATCCCTAAAGTAGGAGATCTAAAATTGGGCCCCTGGCCAACTTTCAATAATTAGTGTAAACCTCTGTTGACTTCCACGTCTCCAGAAGCAGTGTACCCTTTTCGGCAAATGGATTTTGACCTGCTTATTTACAGGACAGTGTTTCTGGTGCTGATGCTGAGCAGAATGGACCTGACACCCACTTGATGGCAGCCTAGTTTCCCAAAGAGAAGCTAAAACCAATACACTAGGCCTCTAGACGGTTTGTACAAATATCCTACTGCCTGTTGGAGGTAGCTATGCTGAATGAGATTAATATTTGTTTATTTTTCAGGCATCCTTGGGGCACAGCCCTGCCATTATTGGTCATTTTTGTTACTGTTTCCTATATGAAAAATGAGTGCATTGATGACTGATTTTTATGCCAAACTTCTGTTTTTACTAAAAACTTGACTATCATTTCAGAATCGAGCTACCGTTAAGCATTTTATTTTTCTGCAGATTTCCACTAATTCTCCTTTTTTCTTATTTTGACTGATAATGCAGCACAGAAAGGTCAATGTAATATTCATTTCTTGTCAGGAAAGCTGTATTTATTTTTGAGACCTGCAAAATCAGAGTAAACTCATTTTATTTAACAAACTTGCCCATTCAGACACCAAATGGGTAACTGAATTGCTTGTGTTATTGAAGAGGGCTGGTTAAATTTCACACTTTGTTCAGTTAAACTGGGTCAAGGTTGGATAAGGAGGTGAAACTCTCGAAACAAAAGACCAAAAAACCTTACAGGGCCTTGTGTGTACCTTTTATCATTTGCTCTGTTTGACCAATCTATACAAATCAGATATATTGAAGCAGAGAACAATACATATATTGACTATTAGTCAAGCTAGGAGGTAAGTTAAGCCAGAGTGTCAAATTGTTTATCACATTTCAAAGCTTTTTGTAGATTTGAGGCCTGGTCGTATCTGATTATGGGCCATGGTTGAGTGACAATAGATTTATTATGCAACACAAATTATACTATGCAGCATCTTCCAGGACTGGCCCTTACATCCCAGATAACTGTGGTCTCTTCATGTGTTCTGTTGACTGATGATCTTTGATTCTTCTATCAGTATACACTTTGAAGCAAGTCATTGGTACAAAAGATGAGACCATTAATTTGCTTCTCAATGTAATTGCTTATTCTTAAACTTCAACACATGCTATGAATCTCAATGCATTGTTACTACTATTTCAGCATCAGATGTCATGTATAAGTTTGTCATATTTCATCCTTTTTTTTTCTCCCAGGTAGTCTACCCTGCTAATGGATATCTCAGTTGCTTTTTATGATTGGTTTAATCTGATGACCTAATTTCTTTACATTTCACTCCACAGACCCACACAAGTTTTCCTTGTTCTTCTTAACTGTTCTTGCTGAACAAAGGGACCTTGGAGTGCAGGTTCATAGATCCTTGAAAGTGGAGTCGCAGGTAGACAGGATAGTGAAGAAAGCATTTGGTATACTTGCCTTTATTGATCAGTGCATTGAGATTAAGAGTTGGGAGACCATATCGAGGCTGTACAGGACATTGCTTAGGGCACTTCTGGAATACTGCATTCGGTTCTGGTCTCCCTGCTGTAGGAAGGATGTTGTGAAGCTTGAAAGGATTGAGAAAAGATTTACAAGGATTTTGCCAGAGTTGGAAGATTTGAGCTATAGGGAGAGGCTGAATCGGTTTGGGGTGGGTGGTGTTCCCCTGGAGCTTTGGAGGCTGAGGGGTGACCTTTAGAGAGGCTTATAAAATCATGAGGGGCATGGATAGGCTAAATAAACAAGGCCTTTACCGCAGGGTGGGCGAGGCCAAAACTAAAGGGTATTTAGCTTAAGGTGAGGGAGGAAAGATTTAAAAGCTACCTAAGGGGCAACTTTTTGATGCAGAGGGTAGTGCGTTAAAGGAATGAGCTGCTGGAGGAAGTGGTGGAGGCTGGTACAACAACAACATTTAAAAGGCATCTGGATGGATATATAAATAGGTAGGGTTTAGCGGGATATGAGCCAAATGCTGGCAAATGTGACTTGATTAGTTTAGTGGAAGTGTTGGACCGAAGGCTGTTTCCATGCTGTACGTCTGACTGTATAAACTGTATCCTGAAGGTCACAATTTTACATAGGATTTCAAAGCATTTCCTTGTTTAGCAAATGTTAAACATTTTGCAAGACACAAGGGTGAGTATTTTGGCTTTTCCAAGGCACTGATGCATGTAATTAGACCATTAATTCACTTCTCAACACAATTACTTATTCTTAGACTTCCACACATGTTATAAACCACAAGGAAATGTAGCTGTCATTTCAGCATAAAGTGCCATCTGGACCATGTGGAAGTTTGTCAGGTGCTTAACTACTTTAGGCTTTGTCTTGCTTAACCATGTTACATAACCACTACAGTTGGCTTAACCACAGTATGTAACAATCTCATCTTGACATTTTTCCACAAGATTAACTCATACTTTGCAATTTGGCCTTGGCATAAGAAGACAGTAAAGAAAAAAAAATCATGGAAGGATTCTAAAATCCCTAAGCCCTACAGTTTGCAGTAAAGCCTTCATTGAATTTTATCCTCAGCAAAGTCTTGCTTTTGCAAACAATGGAGAAAGTAGTCTCCTGTTATTTTGTTTTTGTTTTAAGTAGGATTGTTGTGAAGGATATCTTCCATGCTATCTTAATAGCATAACTTCAAAAGTTAATTGGCTGTGTGACTGTTTCTGTAAATGCAGGAGGTGTGACCCCAGTAAAAAAAAATATTCACATAAATTGCTTTGGAGCAAGATGATGGTTAATTGCTGTTCCCTTGTGGATTAAACAATTACCCTAATACTATACAAGTTTTAATATGAGTTGATGTTTAGTTTCAAAAGATAAGTAAACATGTTTGGGTACATTTCCAATGTATTTAACAGCTTAACCTTTGTATTCTCCCTTGATTTGTCACATCTGTTTCTTACGCCTGGAGAATGTGATTTCTGTGGGAACAAGAAACAATTGAAATAAAGTTCAGATGTAACATTGCACTTTCTACAATGAGCATAGTTACTATGCTCAATAAACTAAGAGAAGCCAATTAATTAAGAAAAGATTATGCATGTTCTTTATAGTACAGTTTGCCTTTAGTGCAGTGGGATTAATTTCTTGACGTACTGTGTACAGCCAGATTTCTGTGTTAAAAGCTAGGAGGGTCCTCAGCACTATGGGAAAGAAACTGAAAGATGTGTTACATGTAATATTGGACTTCTGTAATAGTATGTGAGTAACTTTATTTGACCTTATATTGATGCTTTTATTTGCCTTAAATAACCACTTCCATTCTTTGAGCTATAAATCTAATTTCATTTATGTAAATTGCGAGCTTGTGTATTACCGTGTATTTGTGTGTTCAAATAATTGTACCGTACTTCTGTGGTAGGGACAGAAGTTGAGCCCAATAAGTCAGAACCTGGTTGTTGCTGCTTTATTTTATCTTTATCTTCTGTTCCTCTACCGCCAGATTGCTGACTACTCCAATAGTGTGATTTTTAATTTGTGATTCAGGTCTTGTCGTCTTTGAACAACTAACAACAGGTGGGAGCACTGGGGGGATGACTGTGGAACGATGACTCCTTTTGATAATTCACTGCATTTTTGCAATGATACTTTGATTATGAATGTACAGTTCATTCTTAAATGTGTGTGACCTCTTTATTGCTGAACTCTGCCCCCCTTCTTTTAGATTCTCCCACGAAGGTAAATTTCTGTGAGTATCGAATCTTATATGTTTCAGTAAGATGTCCTGTCATTCACCTAAGCTCCAATGACTATAGGCACAACCTTACCTTGCAAGAGAATCCCTTAATCCCAGGTGTAAGCCTAATGAACCTTCCCTGAATTGTTTCCAATGAAAGTATATCCTTGCTGAAGTAAGGAGAGCAGAACTGTACACACTTCTCTAGGTGCGGTCTCAGCAATGTTCTGTACAGTCATAGCAAGACTTTCCAATTGGTATACTCCACCTACCTTGCGATAAAGGTCAGCACTCCATTGGCTGTCCTAATTATTGCAGTGGCAGCATGCTTTCAAGTAGAAGGATATCCAAATCCCTCTGTATTGCAGAGTTCTGTAGTCTGTCTCCATCTGAACAATAATTTTTTCTATTCTTCCTAGCCAAAGTGGACAACATCCTGCAGCATTCCTGCTAATTCTGTTTTAATATATGTGCACCTCTGAGGTCTCAACAAATCTTTAGTGCTGATGGTCAGACCAGTTTCTTTACCATGTGAGAGAGTCTCTCTGTTGTTATAAATGTTCCTTAGTGTAGAATGCTAATGGACATTGTCAGCATGGAGCAGTTCTGATGACTGCTTCGCTCACCTTACTCTTGCTTCGCTGAGGCTGAACAACTTTCTGTCAGGTCAGGAATGTAGGTAGATGTCTGAAGCACATGACAGTAGCAAAAAGAAGAATATGCCAGAAGTGTCAGTGCCAGAACACACAACTGTTTGATCCCACTCTGAATCTTGAAGGTTTCTGATGCTGCCTCATCGTAGCTCACCTTACCTATTATGTTGTCAAGGAAAGAAAAGAAAATTTGTGCAGCCATTTTTCTCCAGGTGGTTCCTCTGCTCCTCTCTCTCCCCCACCCCATCTCTCTCTTCCTCCCCCCCCCTTCTTTTCCCCCCCCCCCCCTCCCCCCCCCAACCCTCCTCAACCTCTCTCTCTCTCCCCCCCCTCCTCCTCTCTCTGAGAGCACCCACGGTCCTTTGATGCAATGGTAACTTACCTTTACTTTAAATAAACTGCTTCTACTTGCATGGCCAATTATTTGGATGAGTTTGATGAAGGTGATATATGTGGTCTCATTTGTTTGTGGCTGTTCTCAAACTGCACTGGGTGTCAAAATACGTGCCTTGATAACTTGCAATGGGGTGATGATGGCCTAGCCATGTTAGTGCTGCGCTGTAAATCCGGAGACCTGGGTTTGAATCCTGCCACTGCAGATGGTTGAATTTGAATTCAATAAAAATCTGGAATTAAGACTCTGGTGATGACCGTGAAATCATTGTTTGTCAGAAAACTCCATCTGGTTCACTAATCTCCTTTAGGGAAGGAAACTGCCATCCTTGTCTGGCCTACATATGACTCCAGGCCCGTGGCAATGTGATTGACTCTTAACCAGAGTCTGGGCGACAAGACATGCTGGCCTAGCCCGTGATATGCTCATCCTGTGAATGAATAACAATTAAAAAAAATCACTGTGGCCACCCTTGTTCTAATGTCGGGTCTTATGATCGAGTTAGGAGCGGTGAAGGGGTTGATTTTCTTGTCCCATTCCTCTACTAGTCACTACAGAGTTTGAACTTAAGAAGGGAGGTGTTATTGCTAGTTCTATATAACTCAGTATCAGAAATGAGACTGTGAGTTTCCTTTAGTGAAAAATAATGAATTGGCTTATTGGAAACAAAACTTGTGCAAAGCTACGAAAATTACTGGCTAAAGGTTTGAATTGTGTAAAAATATACAACTTCCTTTGAAAAATAACACACATGCACATGAATGCCAAGTCTGGGATAAGATAGAAAAATTTTGCAGTGATTTCTTTAAAGTATTTTGACCAAGTAACAGTTAAGTTCAGAAAAAAAAAGTCATTCACAGATTGTCTAAATGTTGATCTGAAGTCATTTTGCACGCAAGATATTGGCTCTGAGGCCCTTCTTGATCAGTTGTGGCTGGTTGAAACTTTTCTAGGAAGTGGTATAAATTTCAAATTCTCCTTTAGGAGCACACTCTCTCCCTTTGGTGATGAGGCCTTCCTGTGAATGTTCGACTTTGCACTTGAGGTGAGAGAGATTTTGGGGAAAGAGAAAAAAGACAAAGGCTGTTCTCAGAAAATATGAACATGAGAAATGAGAACAGCAGGAGGCCATTCAGCCCCTCAAGCCTTACCATACCATTCTATAAGATCGTGGCTGATTTTCCCCAAGTCTCACTTTCATTTTCATGCCATCTCCTCATAGCCCTCTGCTCCCCAGTATTTCAAAAATCTGTCTACCTCCTGTTTAAGTACTTTCTGTGATATAGCCTCAATGACCCTCTGGAGTAGAGGATTCTAGACATTCACTGCCCTCACAGGAGACATTTGATTTTGACTTCGTGCCCCATGATTCTGTCACTGTGTCCTCCAGTTTGAGATTTCTCCACTACTGGAAATAGCTTCTCAACATCTACCCTTTCAAAAACCCCTCAATAAAATCATCCCTCGTTCTTCTAAAGTTTAATCAATAAAGACTTCACCACCTCTTTAGCCATTCTTGATAAGTCGAACCTTTCATCCCAGGAATCAGCCTACTGAAACGCTTTTTTATTTGAACTGCCTCAACATATAGTTTTCCTTAAATGCATGTACACAAACTGTACACATTGTAGGTGTGACCTCACCTAACTAACCTGTGCATTTACCCTAGAATTAAAGGCCAACTTTCATTTGCCTTTTTAATTATGTGCTGCACCTACAAGCAACCTTTTGGTATTTCATGGGCAACAGCACCCAGATCCCTCTGTGCTGTTCCTTTCCATAGTCTGTCTCCGTTTAGTAGTCTGAGTTTTGATTCTTCTTACCAAAGTGCATGATCTCATACTTTTCTACATTAAACCTGCTCTAGACAAGTTATCTCTCTGATTCTGTGTTCAAATCCAGTAGCATTATTGTACTGACAAAGTGAGTCATCTGATTTCTGTGAAAGTATTATAGATCTGTGACTCCAGTGAAACAGCCTGTGTTCTTTGCAAATGTAACATTTTTCCTGCTGCAGCCAGTCTTTTCTGCTTTGCAAAGTGTTCCAGCAAAAAGTCCAAGAATTGGATATGTGTCCAGTCAATGATATTCAGAGTTCCAAGTTTAATTTTTCAGATGACATGTCTTCATATGTGACTCAATCTTTGTATCATGATATATTCTCAGGCATGGTTTGTTTCTTCCGGTGTAAATGTTGCAAGAGTGTTAATTTCTCATGTTTGATAACTCCAGACAATATTTCACCAGCACTTGGAGCTCTACTTGAGGCATGTGAGCCAATAGGTTTGTAAAGTTTCTCACTGTGGGTTCGATATCCAGCCCTGACGTGACACACAGGCTTTCGTAATGTCTAGAGTTTACGCTATGACTACATTCACTTTAGAATACAACTCTAGCTGGTATTTCACCCATCACTCTAACTGTTTCATTCCGTTTGGAATAATCCAAGGAGATTGGTCAAACCTTCTCATTTGTATTCGATCAGACTAGCAATAAACACAGGCTGAAGTGTATGTCTCCCACTCCCACTGACTGGATGACAGATGGGCTGGATACGTAGCGGAGATGTGCAGTAGTCAGGTAAGACTCACTGTGGAGATGCTTGCTTCCTGATATATCTTGACCCTCGTCAATGGGTCTGCCAACCTGACTGTGCTGAAACCCTGGACTTACCTGGAATGTGCCCCTGTGAGACTGACTGAAGCATCTGCAGTGACCACAGCTCCCAGTGGAATTGCTAGGACTGGAGAGCTGCTGACTGTTAACTTAATCACGATTCTTGGTGATTCTTCTCTACCGAGGACATGGCAATTAAAAGTCCCAACCTCACTCTGATGTAAAATGCAGCCCCATCTGTTTTGTGGCTGTTGTTGCCTTCACTGTAAGTATTGTCACTTCATAGAATCCCTACAGTGTGGAAACGGGCCATTCAGCCCAAGAAGCCTACACTGCCCTTCTGAAGAGCATCACACGCAGACCCACTCCCCTATCCCTGCATTTCCCCATGTCTAGCACACCTAACCTAAACATCCCTGGGCACCATGGGCAATTTAGCATGGCCCATCCACCTAGCCTGCACATCTTTGGACTGTGGGAGGAAACCGGAGCACCCGGAGGAAACCCACGCAGACATGGGTAGAATGAGTGGAGTTTGCACAGACAATTGCCTGAGGTGGAATCGAACCTGCATCCCTGGTGCTGTGAGGCAGCAGTGCTAACCACTGAGCTACCGTGCCACCCCTCCTTACAATCATGACAAAAAAGTTGTGTTTTAACTGTTAATGATAACATTCTCAAACAGTTGGATTTTGGAAGATTGAGTAATTGAATTTAATTAGCTTTATTATCATGTATTCAAAAGAGTACAGTGAAAAGTTTGCAAGTCACCACTTATAGCACCATCTTAGGTACACAGATAACTAGGTACAGCGTCTTTAGTTACAAATAAGTTATTGTAGTGAACGAAAACATTTTACCTGTATTTGTACAAATGCAACTTTTGCTCTTGCGTGGTTCGTTCCATTTTTGTTTGTTTAATAGAATATTTGGGTGTGTGCAACCCTAGCCAGTGGCTCAGTTACCTGGAATGCATGTTTGCATTGAGCGAGCATGGGCTACAACCTGGCAGGGTTACCACAGATTTCAGTGTTCTTTTTTGGTGAAGGATTAGTTAATGTTAGTGTTTTGGACTACAATGTGATGCAGTGTGTGTGTTGCAAGCACAAATGGTACCTCTAACTCTAATGATTGAAGAGAACCAAAACATGTTAATTAATCAGACTTGGCATCTGGCAGAACCGGATCATGTTGTGCAGGTCAGATGCTGGATAAAGCTTTTTCTACTCTGTTTCAGTAACCATAATCACCTAATCCAGCATTTTGAATTGTTTCTCACTAGGAAATCTAATAGCCCTCCTCCCCATTCAAACTTCTGAAATGTACTGTCAGTTCCTCCAAAGAAATGATTATCTTAATATTGCAGAGAGTATTTATTAATTTTGCAGAAAGACTAGAATATCACCAGATAACCTACAATTCAATTTTCTGGGGAAGAGGATGCTGCACGATGCTGCATTCTTGACATTACTGAGTGATTGTACAAAAGTACGTAATTGGCAATAAAGTATTCCCAAGATTGTGGAGGCTACTGTATAAATGCATGCCCTTTCACTTTCATGCATTTCCAGTGTAACTGCCGATGTAGTCCATGAAGTTTCCAATACAACATTTTGGTCCTCAACATGTCTAATGTGAGTCATAGTAAAAAGTCAAAGTTTTGTAGGCCATCCTGAATTCACAAAGACAGTATGTGCAAGCTGTTAGTATTAATGTTTTTGCACTGAACTTAATTATATCTGCATTGGCAAGGAGAACAGTGGCAACTTTACAAAAGATTGGAAAACTACATCATTGAGCAATTATAGCTTTAAATGATTTATTTTGTAAAATAAATATTAAGGCAATGTATAAGATCCTAAGAAAGACATACTAATTTTTAATTTCAAATGACATATTTTAATGTATTCCTCTTGCCTTAAAAGTCAATATTTATTTATCCTCTTTTTTTATTGCTTTTCCTTTAAGAAATTCTGGAGTAAAGCTAAATTGTGTCTTCCTTCCTGTTATAATGCATAAAGTGACCAAAGGCTGAAAATGCACTGGAGGTTAGTCAGCATTTTCAAACTGAAGGCATCAAAGGACTACCTTTAATCGAATCCATTCCAGCATCTGCCTTTTTTGATTTATGTTTTATTTGCCCTTATGATTTTCTGTTATCCTATCTCTAGTTTCCATTGTGTGGGATTCCTGTGTTTAACTGTGATGTGATGAATTCAAATAGTGCGAAACTTAGCAAATTTCTTGGGTTTGTTCTTGTACTCTAAAGAAATGCTGATTGGATGGTGTGCCAACACATTAAGTTGTGAGGCATTGTTGTATTTATTGTTTCATAAGGCGGAATAGTTTGTTATTTTTCTGCTTTCATTTCAATAATGGTGTGCGAAAAGTTTGGAAATGCATTGGCGGAGATTTGGCTTTACACAAATATTGGCTTCAATATTTGCAGTAGTTAGTGTAAATCAGACAGTAACTTCCACTAACTACATATATGTAGTCAAAGCAAAGAATCACATGGGTTGCAGTCTGAATTGCTCTGCTATATTGGCAAGTACCCTTTACTCCAGATTGGCAAAATGCCCTTACAGGGTCTAATTTACTCCAATAGTAGCTACTAACAAGTACATAAATTGTATCATGATGCAGGCTCTCTTTTATCCTCTCCAAGAATAAAGACAGTTTTAAAAACAGACCACCGTGGTCACCAAGTGTTTCAGGGATTTGACAATGCTGAGGATTTCTGCTACTGAGGGGTACTGGATCCAGTGGATGAGATTGTGATCACAGGGGCTGACACAAACAAAGACCTACGAGACAATACTTACGGAGTGACATCATGGTTAATAGAATTGTAAAATTATACAGCATAGAAGGAGGCCATTTGACTTGTGTCCCGAAACAGCTAACCAGCTAGTCCTGCTCCTATGATGCTGCTTGACCTGCTGTGTTCATCCAGCCCCATGCTTGTTATCTCGGATTCTCCAGCATCTGCAGTACCTTTTATCTCAGTCCCATTCTCCAGCCCTGTCTCGGTAGCCCCCAAATTCATCACTTCCAAATATATATCCAGCTCTCTTTTAAATCCTCCTATGGAATTGCTTCTACCACTCTCCCAGTCAGTGCATTCCAAATCCTAACAATACTCTGAGTAAAGAAGTTTCCCCTCATCTCAGTCCTAGCTGTCTTGTCGACAATCTTGAAATTACTGACCTACCAGTAGTGGAAACAGGATACCGTTCATAACTTTAAACACCTCAATAAGGTCACCTCGTAATCTTCTCTGCTCCAAGGAGAATAAGCCCAATTTCTCTAATCTTTCCGTGTGTCTAAAATCTCCCATTCCTGGTATCCTTCCAGTAAATCATCTTTGACCTCTCCCTGGGGTTTTAACATCCATCCTTAAGGTGTCCAGAACTGAACATAATATTCCAAATATGCTCTGACCAATAGTTTGTAGTGGTGTAGAATCACTTCTTTACTTTTATACTCTGTCTCTATTTATGAACCCAAGGATCCTAGAAGCTTTCTTAACAACCGTTCCAACTTGCCTGGCCACCTTCACAGAATTATGCACACTAAGCCCCAAGATCCCTCTACTCCTGCAGTCCCCTAAAGTTGTGCCTATCTTTTCTACCAAAATGTATTATCTCTCCGCATTGAACGTTATCTGCTAGGAGTCTGCCCGTTTGGCTAACTTGTCAACGTCCCTCTGAAGTCACTTGGCATCATCCTCCCAATTTACTATTCTCCCTAGCTTAATATCATCTGCAAATTTAGAAATTTTGCCCTCAACACCCATTTCCAATTTGTTTCTACAAATCAGAAAAAGCAAGAGTCCCAACACCAATCCCTGAGGAACACCACTTCTGACTCGTCTCCAACCTACCCTGTGTTTCCTATCTTTTAGCTAACTTCTAATCCATTCTGCCAGGAACCCATTAATCCCAAACATTTCTAATTTGCTAACCAACCTGCTGTGTGGCACTGTATCAAATGCTTTAATTCACAACACTACCCTCATCCACTGCCTATGTCACCTCAAAGAACTCAAGTTAATTTGTCAGACATGACCTGCCCTTGACAAAGCCATATTGACTGCCTAGTATTAACTTTTTTTATTTATTTTTGAAGTATATATTTACCTTATCCTGGATTATGGTTTCCAACCGTTTTCCTACTACTGACATCAAGCTGTCAGGTCTTAGTTTCTTGGGTAATCCTTTGCTCCTTTCTTAAACAACGATATCACGTTTGCAATCCTCCAGTTGCTCAGGACTAATCCTGTGTTTGGAGAGGCCTGGAAAATTTCTGTCAACGCCTCGACAACTTGCTCCCTTAACTCAGCTGTCTAGGATGCATCCAATCCTGGCCTGGCAACTTCTCTACTAAAGAGTGCTGCCAGCCTTTTTAGCACCTCCTCTTTATCTAGCATTATACTGCTTTGTTGCTGAACATCCATTTTTCAACCAGGCCATTGTCACCATCTTCTAATTTGGTAAAGGCAGACTAAATATTCATTTAGTACCTCTGCCATATCGTTTGCTTCAGTGAGCAGCTAACTCTGCTTGTTCCTTATGTGCCCCACTCTATCCATCACTAATCTTTTACTATTAATATTTTTCAAGAATATTTGTTTTTCAGTTTGTTTTAGTACAACCTCCTTTCCTTATGCTTCCTCTTAGCCTGTCTCCTGATTTTCTATTGCTATTATTATTCTGGGATGCATCATGTGTCTGCTTTTCCATAGAAACCATACAGCACAGAAGGGGGCTATCCAGCTCATCTTGTTGATGCTGACAAAAAGACACCCAAATACCCTTTTTAATCCTATCTTCCTGCACGTGGCCCTAAGCCCTGCAGCTTACAGGATTTAAACTGCACATCCAGGTACTTTTTGAAAGAATTTAGGGTCTCCGTCTCCACTGCCACCTCAGGCAGCGAATTCTAGACACCCACCACTCTCTGCAAAAAAAACATTTTACCTCATGCCCCCTCTAATCCCTTTGCCACTTGTCTTGAATCTACAACTCCTGGTTTTTGAACACTCTGCCAAGGAAACAGGTTCCTCCTGTCTACTTTATCTCTACCTCAATCATATCACCCCTGGGGTCTAGGCCCGATACATCAGCTTTCCTGCTCCTCTGATGCTGCTTGGCCTGCTGTGTTCATCCAGCTCTGCATCTTGTTATCTCAGATTCTACAGCATCTGCAGTTCCTACTACCCCTCAAGCTTCTCTGTTCCAAGAAAAACAACTCTAAGCTCGCCAATCTCCTCCCATAGTTGCGTCCTTTTCCTTCCTTTATTTTCTCATTAATACCCTCCTTCATCCAGGGTTCCCTGGATAGCTTTGTATGTCCTGTATTTATTTTCCATGGGTATGTATTTAGCTTGTGCTGTCTTCATCGCTCTTATGAAATTCTCTCATATTTCATCTACCGTTTTATTCACCAAAATGCATTTTCCATCTATGTGCTCCAGTTCAACTTTTATACCTCTAAAATCTGCTCTTTTTCAGTCTGGGATCTTAATCATGAACTGATTTTTGTCTTTTTCCAACTTGCAATTGTAACAAGGTTCAATATATAGTTCCCAAATACTCTCAACTCTGACTTTCTCCATCTGGCCTGCCTCATTTCCAAGGACAAGATACAGCACAATAGACTCCCTGGTAAGACTGGAAATATCTTCCCAGGATAATTGAATCACCAACTGAAATAACTGCACAGATGCTGTTGGCCTGTCACCAAGTCACCCTTTATTTACTTGTGTACAGTACACTGGCTGAGGCCAGTCAGCTCGAAGTCAGTACCCTGGATTGAGGAGGTTCTAAGTCCTCGGTTTCTATTGGTCAGCTAGGGCTTTCCTGATTGGGGTTGTTAATTGAACCCAGGTCCCTGGTTCTGTGAGGCAGCAGTACTGACCACTGAGCCACTATGCCACCCATCTCTCTGAGCAACTTTCTTCTTTGCCAAAAGTAATCCCAATGTCCCAAAAATCTAAACTGCTCCCTGCTACACTATTCCTCAAGCCACCTATTTACCTGCCTGATCTGCCTTTGCCTAAATAGTGAAGCTTATGGCACAAGTAGCATTTCTGAGGTTACTACCTTGGAGGTCCTGCATTTTAATCTACTCTGTAACACCTGAAGCTAACCCTGCAAGTTCTCCAAGCTATCCCTCCCTATATTGTTGGTTCCCACATGAACCACAGCCACTGATTTTTCACCTTTTCCTTGTAAACGTTTATCCAGTCAATTTGCTACGTACGAAACCCTTGCACCTGGGAGACAACAGACTGTACAGAACTGACAATCTCAGTTGCAACCTGGTCTGTCTATTCCTCCAACTATTGAGTCACCCACCACTACCACCTTACTAATCCGCCTATCAGCGATCCCCTGCTCGGTCATCTTGACTGAGCTAACTTCTCTTAGAATTGCCCTTGATCACTTCTCACCACCGTCCTCTGGACGCTCTTCTTCCTGATGAGCCTGGGTCCACTCCTATGCCCTTCTTAGTCATGGTGACTGAGCAGAATTCTACTCGGTCACTTCTCACCACTGTCCTCCGTTAATGGTGAGGTAATTGACAATATTTTGGACGAAGAATCTACCATTTCTGTTCTTTACAATCCCATGCTGCGCCTGAAGCATAGCTTTCTTCGGCCATCCAGTATTCAGCTCAAGGGTCTTGTATCTGTTCCAGTTAAGAATGTGAGGATGGATAACTGCTAATCTTCACTATAAGGGGAGCGAGATCACCAATACTTGATATATCATTCCTGAACATTTATTGGTTTTATTAAGTGCGGAGGTTTTGTATGGGTTTTGAATCTTGCTTGTTTAGCTGAAACTTAAAAACAAAAAGAAGCTTTGTCCCTAGGAACTCAAGAAGACAGTGCAGAGTCTACATTTTCTGATAGAAGAGAAACTACAGCAACAGACCAAAGATATGAATGTGACAAGATAAAGAAGGTGACAGTGAAGTGGATGTATTTACTAATTCTGAATCCTCCAGTGGCATACAGCATCAACAGCCACAACTGCAATTTGGTACAGAAGTTTCTTCTCATAATGAAGGCTGCAGTGCTATGGAAGAGGAGGACTAGACTAACATCTCAGCTGCTGCAGCCACACATCAGCAACTGTTAAACGTGGACCGAAACTTGGAAAAGTTACAGCAAACTTATCTAAAAGGAAAGCACGTACCAAAGTTGCAGGCTAAGTGCACTGCCCAGGTAAAATTTGTAGATACCTTAGCACTTAAAGGAACTCTAAAGGAATTTATAGTAGTTCGCTCACAAATGAACACCAGCAAAGCTTCAGAACTTTCTACAGGCAGCAAGGTGGCCAAAATACCTGTGACATCTTGAATAATGGAGTCAGAAAAGCATATTGAACATTTATTGATAGTTAATCTGCCTAAATGTTGGCAAAAGTTTCCGGTTGAGTCTTGTCAGCAAGCCATGAATCTACTTATGTTTTAGGGCTCTTGTGGCATAATGGTATTGACCCTACCTCTAAGTCAGGGGCCAGGCTCCAGTAGTGTGTAATGACATCTTTGAACAGGTTGATTAGGCAACTACCTCTACGTAAGTTTTAAGGCTCTTGTGGTGCAGTGGTTGTGTCCCTACCTCTGAACCAGGAGGCTTGAGTTCAATTCCTACCTGCTTCAGAGTAATGTAATAGCATCTCTGAAGTGGTTATTTAAAAATATTTTTACTCAGACTTGAGTTTTTTGTAGCGCAGAGGTGATTATCCTACCTCTGAGCTAGGAGGCCTGGGCTCAAGTCACATCTGCTGTAGGAATGTGAAGTACTTCTCTGAATAGGTTAATCAGAAAATATCTCTACTCAAGTTCTTTCAATGGGGAAGCTAAAGCTGAGAAGTCTGTCAGAAAAACTAAAATCCAACTCAATATGGTGCCAGAACATGTTTAAAAAGTAAACAAGAGTAGGATAAGTCTAAAAGTAGAATAAGTTTCCTCAAATACAAGGCCTAGCTATAAGCAGCCATACAACACCACCAAGCTTTAGAGACTGAAAATGAGCAGTTGTTTTTATAGAATTTGATGCAGTGGGTACTTGATGGAATAACAGGAGAAAATGAAAACCTCCAAGTCTCTCTCATGTAGCATCTGTAATGAACTGGCTAAAGTTCAAATGAACCATGAAGTGATAGAGCATGAATAAAACTGCTTCGCAAAAAATAATGATTTCTGTCCACCGCAAGGTGATTATTTTGGAACATTAACTCATAACTGAAAAAGCAAAGCTCACAAATGTCCACAAGTCTTGTGCAGAGCCAGCTGTTGCTGTTGATAAATTAACAAATGAAGGGTGGAAAAGGAGCTCTGAATATTTCTCTAAAAGCTAATCTAAGATCAATGTGAATTAGTAGCTGAGGAAAATATTCTGCTATAATCAAAAGGATCTTGTGAAAAAGAAACTAATTGAACTGAACTGCCAAGAAGAAGTGGTAGACTCAGGTACGCTTAAACATTTAAAAGACGTTTGGACTAGTACATGAATAGGAAGGATTTAGAGGGATATGGGCCAAATACAGGCAAGTGGGACAGGTTCAGTTTGGGAA
Source organism: Ginglymostoma cirratum (assembly GCA_024137785.1). Taxonomy (NCBI): domain Eukaryota; kingdom Metazoa; phylum Chordata; class Chondrichthyes; order Orectolobiformes; family Ginglymostomatidae; genus Ginglymostoma; species Ginglymostoma cirratum. Next base: position 21,172,976 of record JAHRHZ010000266.1, read on the forward strand.
GCCTGGTCAGCATGGACGAATTGGACCGAAGGATCTGTTTCCATGCAGTATGACTCTCTTGAGAGAATAGGAATCTTCATTCAGGTTTGCAGAAAATTATCTGAGAAAGGCAAGGCTTTCTTAATGAAAGAGATCAATTTCAGAATGGTTGTGGTTGTTTGAAGAAGGGATGAGAAAAAAAGTGGAGGAAGTGTTGAACTTTAGCCCCAGCTTAAACTCTCGGATGAGCTTCAAAATAGCAGGGCGGCTCTTGTCCAATGTTCTGTCAAATCTGCAGATCAAAGTAATGCAGAAGAGCTTTCTGGCAATCCCATTCCAGATGAAAGAATGCTGGAAGGCCCCTTTTGCAATCTTGTTTTTTTCTTCCTGGCATCCTTAGAACCCCAGTCTTAGAGATGTGAAGTCTCTATTTGAAGCCTGTATCACTCCTTCTATGATCTAAAGAGCGAGCAATTCTTGCCATTGATTCGGAGATGCTGTTTTTCACTCCAGGGCAGCCTTAAACTCATTAGAGTTGGGGAATAGTACCATTACTTTTACAGTCAGATTATAATCTAAGGTTGGAATCCAGTCTGCTGAAGTTTTCTCCTTCTAGGGAGAGTGAGGTATAGCTTGTTTCCCTATACGTTGTCAGAAAGGGCTGAGAGTATTGGAGATTGTTTCTGGAGGGTGTCGAAAAGGCTGTTAAGACTCAATAGTTGAGAAGGGTAGAGTGAGTGGGTTTGTGGAGAGGAGAGTAAGTGACGTAAAGGGTGAACTGTACCATTACTCTAATAGTAACTACTGAGACCATATGTGCAAGGAGGTGCACCATGTCAGAACAAAGTGGAACTGGGTACTGTGTGTCTAGTGTATCAGGCTGGCAGTATGCTGCTCTCTCTGATATACAATGTTAAGTTTAATAAAACACGCTAATATTTGTTCACCTGTGTGCATGTACTTGATCTTAGTATAATCAAGAGCTTTCTGTTGGGCTCTCCAACTGGTTTGATCCTTAAATTATTTCTTGACTGATACTTCACTTAGACATCTTTCTTTTATTGTCATTGTCCAAATTGAAATCTGATTGCTCGTCAATTTGCTTGAGCAGTTAAAATCCAGCCAAATGATTTCTGACCAATTCGGTAATTATGCCTCACCCCACCACTTTGCAATACCTGATATTCACTATTTGTTTTCTCAAATTTTTGGTTTTAAAAAGTGGAGTGATCTTAGCTGCTGTCTCACAATCTGCAAACGTGGCTTTCTTTGTTTCCCTCTCCTTTAATGACTTAACAATAAGTAAATACAATGTCTATTTGCAGAATTGCAGCCAGTGCTTGTGAACAATGAGAATGTATCACCACTACTTTTGTGTACTGTTACCATCTCCTAACAAACAGCTTTGTGCTATTATGTTGTGTGCAGTATAGTACAATAATTTGAATGTAGTGTAGAATATAGTGAACCTTGAAATTTATTTTTGCAGGGAGGCTCACACCGCATTCAGGCCAATTGCTTATCTCTAATTACTTTCATCTTCCTAACTGGTGCTTAGTAAAATATGTTATTATAAATCAAGGGAGAAATATCTGGAAATTAACTGCCTCACTTTTAATTATCAATGTAAAATTACTTATCAGAAGATCAAAGGATGAAGCCTATTGCATTTATGCTTTCCTTCCATCATAAGTAGTTGCCATGGCAATGGAAGGTTGATTGCTGCAAAACAATTATGCCTGCCTAATTATATAAGCTTAGTACAACCATTACTTTTTCCCCATCCATGCGCTTAATTTGAGATAAATTAATTGGACTTGTCACATTAGAAGAGATATATAGCTACGGTATTAGCACACTTTCGCTTACTGCTTTTTCTTTTCAGGTTTTATAGGAGAATTTTTACTCTTGAAATTTTTTTGACTCTGAGCCAGTTGTTCTAATATGAAGTAAAGTTGATATTGCCAGACACATGGCAGTTTGGCTTAACAGTGGGGCAGCATGGTGGCTCAGTGGTTAGCACTGCTGTCTCACAGCGCCAGGGACCCGGGTTCAATTCTATCCTCGGGCGATTGTCTGTGTGGAGTTTGCACATTCTCCCTGTGTCTGTGTGGGTTTCCTCCGGGTGTTCTGGTTTCCTGCCACAGTACAAAGATGTGCAAGTTAGGTAGGTTGTGGGCAATTTAGCACAGCCAATGTTCAGAGGTGTGTAGGTTAGCTGTATTAGCCATGGAAAATGCAGGGTCCCGGGGTTAGGTGGGGGGAATGGGTCTGAGTAGGATGCTGTGTGGAGTGTTAGTGTGGATTTGTTGGGCTGAATGGCCTGTTTTCACATTGTGGGGTTCTATGATTCTATGTACAGGTTGGTTTGAGAAGTTTGAATTTCCTTGTTAAGCATTTAGTGGTATGCTAAAAGAAATGCTGCACAATTGCTGGACGGTGGGGGAAGAGTCCATACTTCTACCTCCCTGTGGGTTTTAAATTTAAAAAAAAAACTTTCCTCAGATCCCTTCTAAATCACTTACTCCTCACTTTAAACTTATGCCCCCTGGTCTTAGATGCGTTTGCCATGGAGAAAAGATTCTCATGATCTATGTTACCTCCGCCTCTCATAATTTTGTATATGTCTATCATATGCCCCCTTTTTCCTCTGCTCGAAGGAAAACAAACCCAGTCTGTCCTCATAACTGAGACTTTTCATCCCACGCAGCACCCTGGTTAATCTCCTCTGCACCGTCTCCAGTGCAATCACTATTTTCCCACTGTGCAGCAACCAGAACTGCATGCAATATTCCATCTGCAGCTGAACCAATGCTCTATAAAATTGTAACAAGACTTCCTTGCTCCTACATTCTGTGTCCGGGCTAATGAAGGCAAGCATCCTGCAAGCCGCCTTCACTACCTTGTCTTTCTGTGCTGACCACAATGTCCCTTTGTTCCTCAGTACTCCCCGAGCAGTGACCATTCACTGTGTATATCCCTCCCTTCCTTAGACCTCGTGAAATACATCACCTCTCAGTTATCAGAATTAAATTCCATCTGTCAATGCTCTATCCAATTTACCAGCTGATCAATATCAGACTGTAGCCTGAGACCATCACCCTTGGTATCAATAACGCCACTAATTTTCATGTCATCTGCCAACTTACTAATTATACCTTCTACATTCATATCATAGTTACTAATGTACATAACAAACAGCAAGGGTTCCAGCACTGAAACCTGTGGTACATTGCTGGTACAGGCTTCCAATCACAAAAGCAACTCTCCACCACCACCCTTTGCCTCCTGTTTGCCAACTTGCCTTGGATCCCATTGGTTCTTACCTTTTTGGACCAGCCTTCTATGTGGGACCTCGTCAAAGGCCTCACTGAAGTCCATGTAAACCACATCAACTGCACTACCCTTATCAATGTATTAGTCACCTTTTCAAAAAACCCAATGAAAATTGTCAGATTGAATCTCCTTCAAAAAAAAATCTGTGCTGACTATCTCTGATCAATCCCTGCCTTTCCAAGTTTTGATTAATCCTGTCCCTCAAAGGTTTCCCCAATAATTTCCTTACAACTGACGTCAGACTAACTGGCCTGTAATTACTTGGCCTATCCCTGCTGCCCTTCTTGAGCAAAGGAACCAGGTTAACTATCCTCCAGTCATCTGGCACTTGACCTATGGCCAGCAGTGTATTAAATATCAGCCAGAGCCCCAGTAACCACCTCTGTTACCTCCCATAGCAGCCTGTGATACTTCTCCTCCACAGGCCCTGGGGATTTTTACACTTTCATGCCTGCTAAAACATCTAATACCTCCTCGTTATTAATCATAACAGCTCTAGAACCTCACCGTCCCAACTGAAGTCTCCAGCTAAATTGTCTGTCTTCTTTGTGAATACAGATGAGAAATATTCATTTAAGATTTTACCCATGTTCTCTGCTCCTCGCCCAGATTGCCCCTTTGGCCTCTAAAAGGTCCCACTCTTCCCCTGGTAATCCTCTTGCTCTTAAATAGAATCATTGGAAAGAGATGTTGGCAGCTTTGCATATCTTTTTCTTCTCAGTTGAGTTTTAATTGATTACGGTTCCTGTTCTGTTGGGTTAACGGGGCGACCTTTGACGTGCAACATTACCTTCTGTCCTTGATTACTAGGGTTTTTACTGTCACTTTTACAATGTTTAGGTCAATAACTAATTCAGATAGTGTCTAAATTGTGTTCAACACTTGCAGTGTATTAGATATGTTGTGAAAATTTTTTTAAAAATGCAATTGAAAGAAACCTATTCTCCTCATTTAGATATTTTCCAGGATTATATACGTTTAATTATACAAACAGTCTTTTGGCTTTAATATATCTTTAAAGTGTGAACTTGCATCTATATAGTGTTTTTGTAACCTTAGGGTATCCCAAAGTTCTTTACAGTCAGTGAAGTACTTTGTTTCTAAGTTTGGGCATGGTTATAATTTAGGAAATTTAACAGGCCAATTGATATGTGACAAGGTCTCCATTTAATGTGTCTTGTTACATTGGTGCCTCTGAAAATGCAGAAAATCTTCATTATTGCACTGGAGCACTGTGTTTTTGCTGTTGGGGTAAGTCTTAAAGCCACTACATTCTGACTGAGAAATGAGAGTCTTATCACTAAGCCATAACTGATATCTGATAATGCATAGTGATGCTAAACATCAAATTATAAGGAGGGAGGCAATGGCTCTGTGGTATTAATGCTGGACTGATAATCTAGAGATCCAGGTAATGTCCTGGGGACCTCGGTTCGAAACCAGCCATGGCAGATGGTGGAATTTTGAATTCAATAAAAATCTGGAATTGAGAGTCTAATGATGACCATAGATTGTCAATGCATTGTGGATTGTCACATAAACTCATCTGGTTCACTAATGTCCTTTAGTGAAGAAAACAGCAAGTAATTCTTGGAAACCTATGGGAGCTAGCATTATTTTCGGAATATCAACATAAAGTGCTGGAGAAACTGGGCCTGGCAGCATCTATTTTGTTTTATTCATTCCTGAGGTGTGTGTATCACTAACTGGGTCAGCATTTATTGCCCACCCCTAGTTACCCTTGAGAAGGTGGTGGTCAGTTTCCTCCCTGAACTGTTGCAGTCCATTTAGTGTAAATAGATATACACTGCAGTAAAAGATGGAGTTGCAGGATTTTGACCCTGCAATGCTGAAGGAACCTGTCTGAGGGAGGAACAAAGTTAACAATTCAAGTCCAATGACTCCTGTTAGGAACCAACAAGTGCTAGAGAATCATGGTTTATATGCGGTTGACAAAGGGGCGGAAAGAGGGGTGGTTGAAATAGGCGGTGAGGGTGCCCAAAGCAAAATACTAAAATTGTTAATGGTTCTAATTGATGGACCTTGATGCGAAATGAGTGTTGAAAATACTGTAAATAGTCGACAATTGGTTGACTTTGCTGAAAGCGATGCCGCATAAATAAGATGGGGTGGGGGGAGGGATGGTGGTAAGAACAGGGGCATTCTGTGAGTGACTGAATGTAATCAAAGTGGAGGGCAGTATTCATGCTGTGAAGTTGCTGAACTCCACATTAAGTTCTGAAGACTGTTAAGTGCAAAGGTGGACAATGAGATGCTGTTTGTTCAACCTGTGTTGGACCTCACTGGTACGTTGAAGCGGGCCTAGTAAGGAAATCTTAAGATGAGAGTAAGGCAGCGTAAGGGTGAGGTTTGTTTGTTTGTTTGGTGAGGAAATGAGTATGATAACTATCACTCGAAAATGTACTAGGGAAACTAATGTGGCTGAAAAGCGCAAAGCCCCTTGGATACCTCCTAGGATGTTAAAAGAAATAGCTATAGAGATGGCGGATGCACTGGCACTGGTCTTCCAAGAATGCTTAGATTTTGAAAAGGTCCCAGGGAATTGGAAAACTGCCAATGTAACCCCTTTATTTGAAAAGGAAATGAGAAAAAAAAGTTACCGTGGGCCAGTTAGCATCATGTCTGTTATTGGGAAAAAGTTAGTCTATTATAAAGGATTTGGCAGGATAGTATTTAGAAATACAGAACATGATCACGCTGAGTCAGCATGACTTTGCAGAGGGGAAATCATCCTGACAAATTTGCTAGAATTCTTTGAGGAAGTAACAAGCTGGATAGATAGAGGGGAAGTGGTATGTATAATATAGTTGGATTTTCAGAAGGCTTATGCTGGGGTGCAACACGATAGGCTACATAATATGATGAGTGTCCATGGTGTTGGAGCTGGTTTAGTAGCATGGATAGAGGATTAGCTAATTAATAGAAGACATAGCATTAAGGGGGAATTTTCAGGATGGAAACCTGTAACTATTGGAGTATCGCAGGGATCAGTGCTGGGGCCATAATTATTTATCTAAGGTTTTGGAGTAGATTTGTAGCTTGGGTTGTGAGTGTTGAGGTTGGTTGTCTCGCTGAGCTGGTTTGTTGTTCCGCAGAAGTTTTATTGCCATACTGGGTAACATCTTCAGTGCAGCCTCCGATGAAGCGTCGGTGTGTTTTCCTGCCTGGTTTTTAAAAGCGCAATGGACCCCAGAGTTTAAAAACCAGGCGGAAAAACACACCGACGCTTCATCGGAGGCTGCACTGATGATGTTAGCCAGCAGGGTAATGAAACGTCTGTGGAACAACAAACCAGCTTGGCGAGCCAACTGACCTCAACATAATTATTTATAATTATATATTCTGAATTGAATAAGGAAAATGAATGTACCGTAGCCAAGTTTTACAGATGATTCAAAAGTAGGTGGGAGGACAGGTACTCAGGACGACAGTGTCTATGGAGGGATAAAGACAGGTTAAGCAAATAGGCAAAAACTTGGTAGATGGGAATATAATGTGGAAAAATCTGAGGTTATGCACTTTGGCAGGAAGCCAGAGGTGTTGATGAATTTTTAAATGGAGAAAGACTGTGGAAAGCTACAGTCCAAAAGGGATTCTGGAGTTCTTGTGTATAAATGTCAGAAAGCTAGTATATAAATTCAGCAAGTAATAGAGGCAAATGGAATGTTGGTCTTTATGCTCCATTCCCTTAGATGTGAAAATATAGAGAGGTTGTACTGAAACTATACAAGGCACTAGTTAAACCACAGCTAGAATCAAATGAACATTTTTTGCGTCCCTTATCTAAGGAAAGATATACTGGTATAGGAGTCCAGGGAAGGTTCACTAGCTGATCCTGGGGATGGAGAGAATGGTCTTATGTGGAGATGTTGAGTAGATTGGCCCATTGGAGTTCAGAAGAATGGGAGATGACTTTATTGAAGATTCCTAGGCAGTTTTGCAGGACAGATGGGGAAAGGTTTGTTCCCCTTGTGGGAGAATATAGGGCTTGAGGGGTCACTTTTTTAAGTCAGATGCGAAGGACTTTCTTAATAAAAACTGAAAGAAGTGCAAATGCTATAAATCAGGACCAGAAACAGAAATTGCTAGAAAAGCTCAGCAGGTCTGACAGCATCTGTGGACAGAAATTAGAGTTAACATTTCACGTCGAGTGATCCTCCCTCAGAACACTAAGAAATTTCTTATGAGGGTAGCGGGTTTGTAAAATTTTTTACCACAGTGGGCTGTGGACACTGGGTCATTAATTTATTCAAAGTTAAGATAAAAAAGAAATCTATCAGTAAGGGAATTGAGGGTTATGGTGAAAAATCAGGAAAGTGGAATTGAGGATTATCAGATCAGCCATGATTTCAATGGATGTCAGAGCAGACTTGATGGGTCGAATGGCCTGCTCTTGCTCATTTGTTCTCTTGACTTTTTGTTAGTGCTGGTGATCACGATGACAGTTCCCTGATTAAAAATTGACCATTGTGTCGAATATCTTTCATCACTCTTGCTATTGCAAACCTAAGAATAGTGCTACATGCTACAAAGGACCACTTGAAATAGTGAGGGAAAGCTCCTTTTGATATAACAGCATGAACTGAACTTTATTTGAATGTTTTCATCATGTTGCCTCTCCTTCCTCTCCCTATTGTTACCGTGTCCCATGACGTCTCTTAATCTTCCTGTTGAACATGTTTATTCCTTTCAATGAATCTTTCAACTTGGCTGTAGTCGTTACACTACATGGCATCGTGTTCTATACTTTTGTGATCCACTGATGTATTCAGCCTGGAACAGGTTCTGTGAGCAACTGCATGTTTGCTGGGGTTTTCTGCCTCTTTATTCACCAGCTTACTTCACTGGATGGGAAGTTGCAGAGGTGGAAAACTATGTTCCGTTGAGAGAACATGTGAACTAAGTGCAGGAGTAGGCCATTCAGCCCTTTGATCTGATCAGTTCACTTAGATTGCATCTAATCTGATCACATCCTTGACTGCACACACTGTGGTAAGCTTTTCACTTCTTATCAAGAAATGATCTGCCTCTGCCTTAAAAGTTTTCAGGTTATCTTTTCACTGCAGTTTGAGTTAGAGTTTTGAAGATTCAGGGCCATCTGTGTGAGAAAAGAAATCTCCTCATCTCTGATAAGTTGTTGATCCCTTATCTTTAAACAGTGACCCTTAGTTAGAGATCCTCTCTCAAAAGGAGGTTGCCCTTTTACATTGACACTTACACTGCCAAGACCTTACGTGATCTTGTATGTTTTAATCAAATTGTCTGTTGATTTTCTAAACTTCAGATACAAACCAAGCTTGTCCAACCTTGCCTTGAAGGAAAACCCACTCATTCTAAGTATTAATAGAGACAAAAAAAATGATATGCAGATGTTCCCAAGTGCATCATCTTGAATACTCCTTTCTTTAGCTCCTGATTACAGCTTGGGATGGCTGGGTCTTCAGCTGTTTGAACCCTAACCTCTGCAAATCCCTGCCTGAGAATCTGAATTGATACAGCACAGAAGACAGCCATTGTCCCTGAGATAGTAGGAATTGCAGATGCTGGAGAATCTGAGATAACAAGGTGTAAAGCTGGATGAACACAGCAGGCCAAGCAGCATCAGAGGAGCAGGAAGGCTGACGTTTCGGGCCTGGACCTTTCTTCAGAAGTAGGATCTCGGCCCGAAACG
>JAHRHZ010000266.1:21201982-21230332 GCA_024137785.1 Ginglymostoma cirratum
TCATAACGTCAGCTTTCCTGCTCCTATGATGCTGCTTGGCCTGCTGTGTTCGTCCAGCTCTATACCTTGTTATCTCATGTTCTTAAAATGTTTGACTGGGTAAATGCTGAGAGGATGTTTCCCCTCATGGGAAAGTCTAGGGCCAGAAGGCATGGTCTCAGAATTCTGAGGTGTCATTTTAAGACTGTAGTAAATAGGAATTTCTTCGCTTGGAAGATTTAAAGTCTTTTGAACTCCTTACCAGGGAGCGCTGTGGAGGTAGAGTCCTTGTATATATTTAAGGCTGAGATAGATGGATTCTTGATCACTGGGAGAACCAAGGGTTATGGGGAAAAGACTGGAACGTGGACATGAGAAATATTAGATCAGCCATGATCGTATTGAGTGGTGGAGCAGGCTCAAGGCGTCAAACAGCCTACTCCTGTTCCTATTTTTTACGGTCTTGTGGAATTAAAAACTGGTGCTGTGGTAAATTGCAAGGTGGAAAAGCTTAGACAATAGGACAATCAGATGGGCTGGTCAGATGGGCAAAGCAGTAACAAGTGGAATATAATCCTGTAAAGTGTGATGTGATGCATTTTTTGGGAGGACTAAGAAAGTAAGTAAATACATGTTGAATGGTCAAACACTAGAAATTGTAGATCAGAGGGCCATGTCCACAGATCCTTGAAGGCAGCAGGCTAGGAAGATCAAGTGGTTTGGAAAGCATAGATGAAACTTACCTTTATTGTTTGGGACGTTGAATACAAGAGCTGGGAGATCATTGTGGAGCTGGATAAAACATTAGCTAGGCTATGGCTGGAGTAGTTCATGCTGTCCAAGTTGGTGCAGTAAAGTAGGCATGCGATTGCCTGAGAGAGGGCATAGAATAAATTCACGAGATTGTTGCCTGGAATAATGAGAGTTTGCAAAAGGACTTTGATTTTTTTTAGCCCCATTGATGGCTCCTCAGTTACTGAAGCAGTTCGTGTTCACAAGTAACAAGACTTGGACAATGCCCAGGCTTGGGTCAGCAAGTGGCAAGCAACATAAGCACCACGTAAATGTCAGGCAGGAATCAACTGCAATAAGAGACAATTTAACTACTGCTCCTTGACATTCAATAGCATTACCATCAGTGAGACACCCCACTATCAACATTTTTGGGGTTTACCATTGACCAGAAACTCCTCTGAACTCATAATATAAATAGTATCTACAAGAGCAAGTCAGAGGCCAGGAATACTGTAGTGAGTAATTCACCTCCTGAGTCCCCAAAAGTTGTCCATCATCTAAAAGGCACAAGTCAGGAGTGTGATAGAATACTCTCCACTTGCCTGGACGAGTACAACTTCAACAACACCTGAGAAGCTTGACACCATCCAGGACACAGCAACCCACTTGATTGACACCACATCCACAAACATCCAGTCCATCCATCATCAGTGTTCAGTAGCAGCGGTGTGTACCATCTACACTGTAGAAATTCACCAAAGACCCTTAGACAGCACCTTCTAAACCCACAACCACTTCCATCTAGAAGGACAAGGGCAGCAGACACATGGGATCACTACATTTGCAAATCCCTTCCAAGCCACTCGCCATCCTGAAATATACGGTCGTTCCTTTCGTGTTGCTGGAACAAAACCCGGGCATTCCTTTCCTAACAGTATTGTGGGTTTACCTGCAACACGTGGACTGCAGTGGTTCAAGAAGTCAGCTCACCACCACTTTCTAAAAGGCAACTAAGGATAAACATTAAAGGCTCGGCAGCCAGCAATGGCATGTCCTATGAGTGAATGGGGGGAAAAGAATTTGATTCAAAACATATTGAAATTAGTCAGATCTACAGTGTGATGTCCAAAGAATTGCCTCAGAAATTATAGCCTAAATGGTAGAGTATGAAGTGAACATAACAGAAACAATTTATTATGAAATGTAAATATTGCACTTGGGAAAGAACAATTGTTGAAATACTTGTGCATGAGTGATTTTGAAATCTCTGAAGAAGTTGAAGCGGAAATATGAGTCTCTATAGATTTAACATTTAACCTGTCCAGCCATGCAGAGCAGCAATAAGAGCATTGCAGGAAGTCACGACTATATAAACAGACAGCCTACAGCTTAACTATTACCTTTAAAAACAAGACAGGCATTTGGGAACAGAGCTGTGCATTGTAGATCAACGAGGTTGGTCCCTAGTGGTGAAAAGTTTTATATTTTAAAAAAAAGCTGTGCACAAACCAATGTAGAAAACTATCTGAAGTTCGAAGAATGCTTCTACAAAGCTGACTGCTCAGAAACTGCCCTGGAAGTGGGTGCTGTGATGCAGGAAGCCCAGTTACACAGAAATTGTACTGACTTATACGTTGAGAATGTTATCAGAGTACAGAAAAGCACTGTTTAGATCTAGTGGGCTTAAAGTTTACTGAAGGCAGATACAATGCTGAAGACGCTAAATTTATTTTTCTATAGATTGGGGTACACAACCTTCTCTGTCACAATGCATTTGAACTACAATGGGAGACAGTAAAATGAAAGCAAAAGATGCCGGAAATGTGAAATAAAAAGTGTTGAGAAATTCGGGTGTCTCAGCATCTGCAGAGGGAGAAATAGATTTGATGTTTCATGTCTGATATGACACCTTCAGAAATTAGGATAAAATATGATTTCATTGGCATTTGTTCTTGTATGTTCGTCTGAACTGAATTTGCAGCTTATCTTTGGCAGCGCATAGTTCTAATGGTCTTCCATCCCAAACTAGCATTAACTTGTTTACCCAAAAGTAAAGTATGACTTGAAAGCAGAAAATGTTGGAAATACTCAGTATGTCAGTCGTCAGCTGTGGAGAGCGAAACAGTTAATCTTGTAGATCTCTGACCATTCATCAGCTGCTTTCTGTTCGTCAGTCCACCAAGATAGTGAATTTAAAATTCTGCTTCTAGCATTCAGATCTTCAGTTCTGGTCTTGTGCTTTTCTAATTATTGTCTCATAATTGTGCCTGTGCTTCCAGAAGCCTAAGCACTAAAGTCTGGAATACCACCTATAACTTCTCTCCTCTCTACATTTCTTGCCTCCAGTGAAAAGCTTATGCTGATTTGACCACTCTCTTGGTTACTTGATCTATTGCCCCTTTATGTAGCTCAGTAACAAATTTAGGCCAATATTGTTCCTGTGAAGTGCCTTTTAACATTTTACTGCATTAAAGCTGCTGGGTATGATTTTGTAGTCATCTTGCAGCTTTAAGATGTTGGATCGATACTAATTCATGTTTTATTAAAAGTCATCGCATGGAATAATGTAACAAAACACAGTGCTGACGTAGTTTTTTTATATTATCATGAATATTCTTTGGTTTTTTTGAAGCAACCTGTTTCACAAATTAGCATTTTGTGAGGAAATCTCTTGTACAGTAACAGCAACTAGACAGTTTTTATATAATGTGCCCTGTGAAAGCATGACCATGTATGAAAGGCTGTCGTTATACTAGATGGAGGCGCTGTTGTGTAGTACAACAGGATGTTGGTATTTAATCTAATGTTATTTATGATACATTTGAATGTTTGGAATTAGTGCATTTTGTTTCAAAAGTTTTGCCATCAAGCATGGTTTGGCATACCATCACAAGCAAGGTAAACTGTACCCAACCGTGCACACTTACAAAACTCAAACTTGTTCACGGGTGGGACATTGGTGTCACTGGCTGGCTAGCGTTTATTGGCCATCCCTAGTTGTTCTTGGGAAGGTGTGGTGAGCTGCCATCTTAAACCGCTGCAGTCCATGTGTTATAGATTGGCCCACGATGCCCTTAGGAAGGGAATTCCAGGATTTTGACCGAGTGATGGTGAAGGAAAGTCGATTATATTTCCAAGTCAGGATGGTGAATATCTTTGAGGGGAGCTTGAAGGTGCTGGGTGTTTTGCCGTGAATCTGCTGCCCTTGTCCTTCTAAATGGAGATGGTTGTAGGTTTGGAAGGTGCTGTCTGAGGATCATTGGTGCATTCTGCAGTGCATCATGTAGTTTGTACACACTGCTACTTTTTCCATTTGAATATAGAATGCTTCAGCATGTGAGGAGTCACAAATTGTGTAGAACATTGTGTGGGCATCAGTGAAAATCCCCACTTCTGATCTTATGACAGAGGGAAAGTCATTGAAGCAGCTGAAGATGGTTGGGCCTAAGACACTATCCTGAGGATCTCCTGCAGAGATGTCCTGGAGCTGAGATAACTGCCCTCCAACATCGAGAGTCTTCCTATGTGCTAGGTGTGACTGTGACCAGTGGAATTTTTGCACCCGATTCCACTTTTGCTAGGAGTCTTTGATGCCACACTCTGTCAAATGCAATGTTAATGTCGAGGGCTGTTATTCTCACCTCACCGCTGGAATTCTGGCATTCTGAAGTTTGCTCAGTAATCAAATTAGCACCTGAATGACAGAGGAATTGTAGCCACAGCACAGCTGCCCATCCTGGTGGAAAAAGAAATCTCTAATACCTGTTTTAGAATCAAATTAGCATATTGGTTAACTATTAATATTTTAATTCATACCTTGAGACTCGCAGTTTGTTTTTATTAATTCACTTAAGGTTATATTTACCACACAACATTTTCTTGATTTCCTGTCTTTTACATTAAATAAATGTTCTAGTTTAGGGAGAGAGAAAGAAAAGTATACTCACAAGTAATAGATGTGATTCTGCAGTCAATATTTGTCAAATATTCTTGAATTTGCAAGGAATTATGTTGACAGTGAATTTAATTGGTCACTTTTGGATCGCAGTGTATTCCCCTTGTGTACCAGATGCTGCATATATTAATAAATGGGGTCCTGTTCTATTTCGATAGAACAAATGTATATGTGCATTGTGAGATAACAAGGTGTGGAGCTGGAGGAACACAGCAGGCCAAGCAGCATCATAGGAGCAAGAGAACTTGACGTTTTGGGCCTAGACACTCTATATGTGCATTGTGCCTGTTTCAGCTGACCAAAATAAGTGATAATTCTCAGGATTATACCATCACCAACCTGTGTGGTTAAAGTTTAGACACAGGTTGGCAGTTAGCTGTCAGTAATCAATTAACTAGCGCATTCTTCATGGCAACACTTCTACCAATTAGAGTTCCTTAGCCAACCAATCAACACTCTCTTATCATATAGTATAAATGCTGATTTGCATTTATACTGGCATTCTTAGGAATTGTCCTGATGAGTACAAGATGAAAAACTTTGGCAAAATGTGTCTTTTTCCAGCAATGCTCATGCTTGTTTTTTCACCAACCACTTATTTGCACCGTCTGTTGTTAAAAGAGCCCTTAAAGTGAAATAAACCCAGAATTAGCTGCATAAAAATCTACAGTGATGCTCGGGCAGTCGCAAGGGATCCTTGAACTGTTGGAGGTATTATTTCTGAAGATTTAAGCCAAGGCCTCAGGTGTGTGGTCAGAACAAAGGAAATTATCCCCTGTATTCAAATTAATACTTTTCACTCAATCAACATCTCCAAAAATAGATTTTCTTCTCATTGTTACATAGCTATTCCGGGCTGCTGTCTTTCCTACTTTTTATCATGCCTGCATGACTAAAAAAGTACTTAATTCATTGTGAAGTACTATAGGACATTCTGTAATTGTGAAGAAACATTAATCAGAGCAGGGTTAAGCCGGGACTAGATAAATGCAAGTCTTCTTCTGAAATACTGCAATTTTACTTAAGGCATTTCAATCAAGGCAGACAGAAAGATGCAATTTTTGTTGAAGTTAATTTAGTTTTTTTAGTTTTTTGAATTTAACCATACCTCTACATTTTACCTGAGGTTTGTGTCCCTTTGGTCAATAAATAAAGTTGGGTGCCATTAGCCTTACTGCTAAATTGGTAATAGGTCTGAGCAAGCATTTTGGTTAATTCATGTTGGAGCTATACAGTGTTACATAAGGTACTGGATTGTAAACTGTTTATTTGCCTCTAAGACAAAAGGGAGCTAGAATCAAAGATGGCTAAATAGCATTTCCACGTGGTAACAGGATTAATGTTCCTCTTGGAGAGGCAGGCAGAAGAAACCACCGTTAGGTTAGGTTATAAGCTTCCTTACAGATCAGTCAATTCACAAACTGACATTACAGAGATTGTGTTGTCAGCAAAGCGGGAGTCCTGCTTAAACTTTGTGAACTGCTATAGCTGAGTGTGGGATGGAGATCAACTCTAGGCTGCAGCCTCCTGTGGATCCCAGGAGTTTAGTTCTGGCCTGGCCGGGGGAAGAAGAATGACCAGAACAAGCATTGTTGCCAGATTTATGAAACTGTGGAAAATGAGGAAAGCCCCTAAAGACGTTCAGTTAAAGTTACTCCTTGGTTAAACACAGCTACAAGACCCCATTGGAAGCTGGAGGCAACTGTGGACATTGTATGATGAGCGCAATAGGCGATGAGCATCAAAGGGCAATGTGTTATTTTAAAATATAAACTGCCCGCCCAAAACAAAAGGGGGAAGCGTATTAGTCATTTGTTACATAAAAGAACTGGTGATTATATGATGGGCCAAATGGCCTGCATCTGAGCCATGGCACTTCTGCGATTGTACAATATGTAATTTGTCGTCCTTTTCAACTATTAACTGAAAGTTTGAATTTCATTTGAAATGTTGTTGGTCCTTATGTAGGTTGTAACAGTGAGGGTCGCCCCTATGTGTTAAGCCTGGCCTGGTGGGTTCAGGACCCGTAGCAGCAGATAATGAGCTGAGAATTTGCACAATTCACTGACCTCTGCTTTCTCTGTGCCCTCCCTCTTCACAACCACCTGAACTTTGTTTCTGCCCTCCTTTTTCAATGGTCTTCTAAACACCTAGCCTTCAGAGGATATGACTGTCAGCAATATGTCTCCAGGTTGTCTGTGTCAGTGCTTGCCACCTGCTTACAGGTCACCTTCATACACGGTGTGGATGTTCAGGAGGGAGACAGTGACCCAGTGACCAGTTCACTACCTAGAAGGTGTTTAGGTATAGGACCACCTTCCATCTAATAAACTTGGCTGCAGCTTCGACGATGTGTGTTTATTTCTGCATCAAGTGACAGATTGCTGGTGATTTTGGAGCTTAGGTTTTGTGAAGGTACCAACAGTTTCCATCATCACGTTGTCAATGCTGATAAATGATGGAATGGTAATATTCTGGGGCATGACATCTGAGTAAATAAGGATTAAAATGCAAGTAGTTAAGCAAACTGGAAGAACTAGATGTCTTTATTTATATAACATTTACAAACAGGCACTATGTATTATACTTTCGTACTAAATACTGCTGTACGTTGTAGTCATAGATATATCCAGTTCTCCATAATAGTTCTATAAGGTAAAGACTAATTTATCTTCTTTTTGTGCTCAATTGTCCAGTTTAGAGTTCTAATGTAAGTCTGGTGTAATTTCTTCCATTGTGTTCTAACTGCCCATACTGTGGTGGTATTCTCTGTGATCTATAACTCCATGATATTATCACAAGGTTGCTCCAGGGTCCTGAAGCCCTTATACAACACTAATAATTTCTTCAGTAAATTCCAGACATTGTCTTGTGTAAAATTTGAAATGAACATCAGTTTTGCTTCACGTAGCCACCACATATTGTAATCAGGCACTGTCTCCTCACCATACACACACGCCCCTCGCCCAAACCCTGCTGCCACGGCATCCTCCTTCCCCTCCAACACTGACCCCACCCCCCACCAACCCCCATTCCTATTTTGTAGTCCAGAAAAAATTACATCATTGGGTTCTGCCCCACACTGATTCTCCTGTGGAAACCATCTGTATAATTATCAGTCGTTGCAGGAAGAGTGTTGTGATTTGGTCGGATATTCATAAACTGAGCTCTCCGATCCTTGAACTTGACCTTTGGCACAGTAGAGAATCTGTTTAGATCTCACGGCTAAAATAAGAATAAGCAAGCAGGCACAGCAGTACTCGAGGGTGGGTTATAACCGAGTTCAAACCAGTTGGATTTGTAACAGGGAGGCCCAGTGAGATTTCTCCCCTTGTCAACCCAAGCATGCCTCATTACCGTCCCTATGGTGATGCTCATGACCAATGCTAGCCTGATTTGTAATAGTCCTAAGGCCCAGTTTCACTCAGACATGGAGCCCAGCAAACGTAATCCTATGAAAAAGTTTTTGAGGCACATTACTGACCTGAGCTCAAGACTAACAGAGGTTTGATCTTTTAGAGATCTTAGGAACTGCAGATGCTGGAGAATCTGAGTTAACAAGGTGTAGAGCTGGATGAACACAGCAGGCCAAGCAGCATCAGAGGAGCAGGAAGTCTGACGTTTCGGGTCTAGGCCCGAAACGTCAGCCTTCCTGCTCCTCTGATGAGGTTTGATCTTTTACTGGCTCAAAGTGAGAGATGTACTGTTACTTAACATTCTGGGCAGCCTGAAGATGCCTCAGCTTGGACCCTTCCAACTAAGGGTCTGGACCTTTTACACTGCACACCACCCCACGTCATTCACTGAGCTCCCAGCTCCTCCATGGGTCACTGTCTCCCTAGGGCACTTGCTGACCACAACCAGGCATGACATTCGGCAGCTTTGCCTCCGTCACAGTTTTCCTCCATCCCATCCTTACTGCTCCTCCTCCAGTCACAGATCCTGTATCTTTAAGGAGCTGCCAGAATGGGAGGGATAGATTGGAAGTGCTGGAGCAGCATGAGACAAAGAGGGCTAACTCTTGTCATAGTCAGCACGTGTCAATTTTGTCACATTCCAGGGAGGCCCAGTGAGATTTCTCCTCTTATCAACCCAAACATGCCTCATTACCTGTCCCTTTGGCGACGCTCATGTCCAATGTTAGCCTTATTCTATTTCTCATAAGTGAAGATTGCAATTTGACTATTTGACCCCAGATTTCTCTCTGCCATAAAGTGCCTGCCGTTCTGTTTCCGCACAGGGCACAGCAAATCTGCTGCTGAAACTGGCAACCATGTTTTCATCTCCAAACCCACCTGTTCTACTGTTGTTCTGGCAGGGCCTTCCTATTGTGTACTTGCGAAAATTCTGCAGCCTTTATTCAACCTGGACAAAACCACGTTCACACAACATTTAATCCTCCCTGAACTGCATAGGGGGAATCGAAAGCAAACACCACTAATTTAAAATGATCATTTTTGTGTTTAAGCCCCATCATGTTTTTATTATCTTTATCATCTCTTCGGCCTTTGTCTGATCTTGCAGTTCTTCACGTGACCTCTTGTGGACCCTGTTCTTTCATTTGGTTTATCATAGGCTCTGTGTTCCTAAATTATGTCTTTTTATGACATCCATCAGGATTTTTTTAAAGTTGTGGGTGTGATATAAATATATGTAGCTATTTTGTAGTAAAATATTGCAACTCCGCAGAAAGTGGGGAAAATCAATTCCATGAACTTTTCATGACTCTCTCGATAACTTTTAAGTATTTTCAGAATTTTCGCAATCAAAGTATTCTCTTTCGTTTGTGTTAGACCTTTACTACATACGTGTTTGCCTCTAACTCTGATTTATTTGCTCACCCTCAAGGCTCTGATTTTGTATTTTTTTCACTAAGTGTGATGAGCAGAACATTGTGTATTAGATGCCCACTGTTAAAGGTAAAAATATGTTCTGATTTTTAACCTTCCTTGCTCTAGTTAATGTTGCATTATTGCCCTTTAGAGTTTGCAATCAGAGTTTACTCCATTGATCTTATCTCTGTTTCATTATGTTAAAGACCTTGAACACCTTCCGTGAAAAGCAGTTTGCTTCTATTGTTCTGTTTGCCTGATAGCACCAAGTCCAAGAATCAATCTTATAGGCACCTGAGTTTATTTTCTATTGCTACTATTTTTAGATTTATATCCTCTACTGAAGCCTTCATAATGCTTCATGTTATCTTTTATCCATGGCCTGTAAATCACCCTTCATGTGCTTATTTTTTTCTCTCTCTTTAAGGAAAACTTCCTTCTGAGGTTTATAACTTCTACATTTAATCCACGCAATCACGTTTTCACTTAATCTTAATGATCCCTTCAAGTGATACTTTGTAAATCTTACTGCATTTTGTTCCTCAAACTACATTATTATGTACCTATGTAATGACCTCCTACAAAAATAGATCCGTAGAATCCCCCATGGAAACAGGCCATTTAGCCCAATAACAGCCACAATGACCCTGCAAAGAGCATCCCACTCAGACTCACCCCTCCGACCCAATCCCTATAACCCTGCATTTCCCATGGCTAAACTGCCTAACCTACACATCCCTGGACGCTACAGGCAATTTAACTTGGCCAATCCACCTAACCTGCGCATCTTTGGACTGTGGCAAGAACCCAGAGCACCCGGAGGAAATCCACACAGATGCAGGGAGATTGTGCAAACTCCACAAGACAGTTGTCCGAGGGTGGATTCGAAACTGGGTCGCTGGTGCTGTGAGGGAGCAGTGCTAACCACTGAGCCATCGTACTGTCCCAGATGGAGCTGACTAATCAAGAAAGTGTTTGAAAAATTGTTTTTCAGAGCCAATTCCATATGCTTTGTTTGCTGTTCACTTCTCCATTAACTATATTGGTTTTACAAGCTGATGTAGATGGAATGCCATTATGGGATCTGGCCATTTTTAAATCAGGATTAAATAAGACTCTGTTAAGTCCCATAGTTTTTATGATTGCCCAAGTCCGGTTGTAGGTTCAGGCATCCTTTATTGAGATTTACACATCAGTTACAGCATAGCAAAAAGGCATGCAAAAAGTTTCGGAATGTCTTAACTTACACACTTCAGGCTTAGAGCACATACACTAATAAATGCAAAGAGGGTATGATTTGGAAAGGTGAAGATTCGTAGTCGGGTTATATTATTAATGAAGTTAAGACTTAGACAAAGAGACTCTCTGTTATAATTGAAACTGCACTTAATTTCAATTACTGTGCTAATTACTTATTGATGTGGTTTTGTGAAGCACCTGATATTATGGGATGAGGCTTTGTAACCAGTAAGAGGATTATGTTTGTTATTTTGAATATGTATCTTGTGTTTTATATTTCTGTCACCTTAAAAATATTAGTTTGAATAACAGTGGGAACAAAAACTTTTTTTGTTGAAAGTAGAGTTGAAACGTTGATATTTATGTGCACCTTGAGGTTGGTTTTACATCTTTAGACCGTACATTTTAAACTGATTTAGCTGTCAATGGCAGTGTAAATTAGTGTTTAATGAATTTCAAATTTTATAGCCTCAGTTAGGGGATGATGGAGCCCAGTGCTGCTTTATTGAATCTTTTATGTATTCACTGCATCAATAGAGTACGGAAGTGAATGGAATCTTTAAAAAATCCAGACAGATGATTTGATTCATGTATGCTGTGCCTGCCTTTGATTTTGTTTTCAAATTATTTTTTTTCTGGAGAAGAGGGAATTCTGTATGCCTGAAGGCACAGAAGTTGGTTGCAGTAATTCATCTGTGATGCAGGAGAAGGGCTACCACTAACGTGTGATGGTGACCTGATCGAGAAATACAGATGTTAGTATTTTCTTTAGAAACAAATGGTGTCTATGAACAGTTGGCGGAGGTGTAGAAGACAGGAGAAAAAGGAGAGGATTGAATAGAATACTAAACCATTATGTGGCCAATTTCTGATGAAGAGTCACATTAGATCACCAGTGACTGTCTTTCTATGCCCACAGATGCAGCTATACCTGAGTTTTTCCAACATTCTGTTTTCATTTCAGATCTTCACCTGCAGTATCTTGCTTCTGCTGTTTGACCATTTTGACTCGTAGTTGCAGTGTTAAATTCTCTTCCTATTTTCTCTTAAGCTTAAAATATAGCATCCCCTATAATTCTACATCGTTCCTGTACTGATCTCAAAACAGTGGCCAACACAAATGATCCTTTATTATACTCTTTGAACCCTTAAACTCCTTCCTTAGTCACTATTTCCTCCTACAAACTGTGGGATTTGAAACTGAATTAATTCGCTCGACTGTTTTCAATACTAAAGGCATTCTGTACCAAATGGAATTTTGACTCCTCACAGGAGGTTTTTCAGTTGAGAAAATCAGAGTCATTATGGCACATAAGGAGACCATTTGGCCCATCAAGTCCATACTGGCTGTCTACAGAGGAATCCAATCAGTTCCATTCCCTCCCACTCTATCCCCACGGCCCTACAAGTTTATTTCCCTCAAGTGATTAAATTTTCCTTTGAAATCACTGTCTCTGCTTACGCTGTCAACTAATAGGAGCAGCTTTACATTGTTTAGCTCATCTAAACGTGTTATAATTTGCCCACCTCAATCAAATCTTCCCTCAATCCCTTTTGCTATAAGAACGGCTGCAGCTTCTTGAATGTAACTTCATTATTGAAAATTGCTCATCCCTGGAAACATTCTGACAAATCTCTGCCTCCTGTAAGTGTTTGCATCCTTTGTAAACTGCAATGGATACAATTGTATGCAATACTCCATTTGTGTCCATGCATCTGCAGTTTCAGCCACTGATTTTGTTATTTTTATTTACGTAGCAATGAATGGAGCATCCAGCATGCAAAAAAGGTCGTTCGACTCTATTGGTCTTTGACTTTTTAAAAAGCTTGTCCAACCTCTTCCTATCTCCTTTCTCTCACTCTTACATTTCAAATGCCAGAGTAATATGCATCCTCTTGGTTATTGGGGCAGTGCATAGCATTATTAGTACTGCAGTCAAATGTTCCATGAAATATTTGCACATTAATTTGGTCCTGGACCTCTGCATCAATTCTACATGTGAAACTTAAAGCAGAACCCATTGCTCTGAATTCTGTATGGGAGAAGAAATTGCACTGTTCTGTGTATCTCTGAGATTGGTTTGTGCAGTCCCAACGTAATTAGTGGGAGAACATCGGCTATTGACCTCCTTGGCTTGTTCAAAACACGGTGTCTGGATACAACTACAGACCAGTTTAACTTGGGTGGGAAAACGTCTAGAAATAATAATTAAGGATTGATCGTGTGGGACAGGAAACAGAGTACAAGTCATGGTATTTTTTGGCAGCAGGAAGTTTTGTGGAGTTCCCCAGTGATTGCTATTGTAAATTTCCTAAATGATCCAGACCTTAGCGTACGTGGGACAAATTCTAAGTTTGCAGATGGTACAAAACTTGGAAACATCGTAAGTTGTGAAGAGGACAGTGTAGAAGTTTCAAAATCACGAGGTCTGAACAGAGTAGGTAAGGAAAAACTGCTCTTGTTCATAAAAGGATCATGAACCTCAGGGTTCTTTTAAAGTATTCTGCAAAGGAAGCAAATATTAGGTGAGGAAAAAAATGCGTTCACACAGTGGTTCACATTTAAGACCAGGACGAGGAGGACAATCGACAATGATTTCATGCTCATCATTCGATTTTTTTCTTTTTTTTTTTCTTTTCTTTTTTTTTTTTTAAAAGCTCCAGTCTGCCATGGTGAGATTGGAGCCCAGGTCCCCTGAACATTTACCTGGGTTTCTGGATTGCTAGTCCAGCGACAATACCAAGCATTGTGATATGTGGAAAAACTATCAAGTGGAAATCCACATGTTATTCTCTCTTGGAAATGGGTTTTGCCATTTCTTCCTTGTAGTGTCAAAATGCAAGAACTCCCTCCCTAACAGTGTTTTGGCACACCTCCCACTACGGACTGCAGCGATTCAAGAAGGTAGTTTACCATCACCTGCAGAGAGGCAGTTATGGCTAGGCAATAAATACTGGCCTTGTAATCAGTGTAGAAGTCACATGAACTAGTAATAAGGACACATTTTCATTTTGGAATATTTTGTTTGATGGTGACTTTATCTTAGGATTGCCTTCCTGCAGAGAAGTACCCAATGACCTTATTTTGCTTTATTTTTATTTGTGTAACATTGCTGCTTTTATTGCTGCATGCAAACATGTGCATGGAGGCACAACTGTCAAATGTATGCTGTAGCCACCTTTCTAGTTTGCCTTGGTGACTTAAGTGGCGATGATACAAAACACAGTAAGAAACAGGAGCCAGAGTAGACTATTTGGCCCTTCCAGCATGCTGCATGCTTTCTGTAATACAATAATCAACTGATTTTTCTGTCTAAACTCCATTTCCGTGCCAAAAATCCATCCACCAGAGTCTTTCCCATTGTTTGTTTATTTACTGCCGTAATGTTTTGGTCTAATTACCCAATCGATTTGAAATAGTTACCCCTACCCCCTCTATGTAACTCCAATCTGCATGTTTTTCATTCTTTGTACATCTCACTCTGAAAACTAAGGGTCTTCATGCAGTCTCCACCTGCAATGTATTCTTTCCTAAGACTGTTAAACCATTCAACAACTTGGATTGAGAAAAGATATGACACGCAATTGCCTTTACTACTTTGCAGCATAATTGCAAATGGTGGAACATTTGAAAACTGATTAAATTATCTAGCTATTGTTTTTAAATATGTGTCTGAACAGCTATTTATTGTCATCTGAAACATTGCTGCATAGATGCCCATTATCCTTGTCCTCACTAACTTATAGACTCTTCCTCCATAATTAAATCAAATTTAACATCTTCATCTGTAAATTGTTCTGCCCCTTTATGTCCAGTTGTCTGCGGCTTTGAACCCACTCTAGTCTTGCATTAAACCTCGTCTATCTTCGATAAAATTGTTGGTTCTCGTGTTTGCAACTTTTGGTTCACCACTATTTCTCCTGTCTCTCCATTAAAAGCTTTCTTGAAACTCAACTCACAAGAAAATTTTTATTCTGCTGTCCTTAAACTTCCACCAGGATGCACTGCCCATTCTTTGCAAAATATGTTGGATGATTTTTCAGTTGTGAAATATAAATGGCACAAGTCAAGTAATTTTCTGTAGCACATAATCTGAGAGAAAACTAGCTATTTTGTATCAGCTGTAATTGAATTGAAAACACACTCAAGTTCCAAGTTTCAAACTCCACTCCAGGACTTCAGACAGAAAAGTGAAGGGTAATATTCCTGTGCAGTAGTGAAGAAGTACTAGACTTTTGGATCCTTTGGATGAAATGTTAAATAGATACTGCATTGACCCTTTCAGATGGGTGTAAAAGATTCCATTACATTATTTCAAAGAAGAGCAGTGTTGTTAGCTCTGGTGTCCTGACTAATATTTATACCTCAATCTACATCATAAAATCAGAAAATCTAACAATTATTACATTTCTGTTTGTGGAATCACACTGTGCTCAAAAGTATTTCATTGGCTATAAAGTTTTACAAAGCATCCAATTGGCATAAGAAGCTCTAGATAATGTTTTTTAATAAAAAAAATCATTCCAGGGACATGGATATCACTTGCTTTAAGTGGAGAGTATTCTATCCTACTCCTGGTTTGCGAAGTCAGGAAGTGAGTTACTTGCTAACAGATTTCTACCCTTTGACCTGCTGTAGGTACAGCACTTGTGGCTAGTCTGGTCCAGTTTCTGGTCAATGGTCTCCCCCAGAATGTTGTTAGTGGGCCATTGAATGGTAATGCCATTTAAATGCTAATGACAATCAGTGGGCAGTGGTTTATTCTCTTACCTGACACTTGTGTGATGTGAATGTTACTCGCTATTGCCCAGGTTTTGCTGCATTTGAACATGGACTTCTTTGATCCTAGTCTATCACTTCGGTTCAGTTAACTCAGTTGGCTGGATGGCTGCTTTGATGCAGAGTGATGCCAACAACTTGGGTGCAATTCCTCCATAGGCTGAGGTTTCCATGAAGGTCTGTCCTTCTCAACTTCTCCCTTTGCCTGAAGCGTGGTGATCCTCAGGTTAAACCACCATAGTGGTCCTATGATCTACTAAGAGAATGGTGACTTCCAAAATTTCAACATAATTTTGGCAAAGCAGTACAGTAATGGATTGTATGGAAGCTCTTGGCAGCAAACTGTTTTATAATTTCCATTACCTGATGAAAGACCAAAGTGTTTGGGAGCAGAATTCCAATGATGCGCAAGTAGAATTGCCATGTTGGAAGCCAAGGTCTGTCTTTAGGTCATTTTTTAATCATGAAAGGTCTAGACTATAGGATTAATTGTTGTATCCTTAAAATCATAGCAGGTTTTCAGTTTCTGAAAATGCATTAATTCCAGTTTAAGAACTTGACTGTGTGTGTCAACTTTATACACATGTATATGTATGTCTCTTTTTTTAGGTAGTTGAAATGTAATTTGTTGGGTAATAGAAGTTTGAACGTAAAAATGAGAATTACACTGAAATGTGGAGGTTTTAAGATTTTGGTTTGTAACAGGCAAATTCACAGAATTGTTTCTGTGCAGAAGGAGCCATTCAGCCCATTGTGCCTGCACCTGTTTAGTCTCTTTATCATAGCCTATCATATCATCGCTGTTCGTATGTTTGTGAATGGGATCCCATTCACCCCAAGTGTATATCCAGCCACCTCTTGAATACATTCAAAGGTTATGGGCAGAAAGCAGGATTAGGCTATTGAGTTGGACGAACAGCGATGATTGTGATGAATGGCAGAGCAGGCTTGAAGGGCTGAATGGCCGCCTCCTGCTTCTGTCTTCTATGTTTCACGCAGAGGGTGGTGCATATATGGAATGAGATGCCAGTGGAAGTGGTGGAAGCTAATACAATTACAAGATTTAAAAGTCATCTGGATGGGTATATGAATAGGAAGGATTTAGAGTGATAAGGGCCAAATGCTGGCAAATGGGACTAGGGTAATTTAAGATATCTGGTTGGCATGGACAAATTGGACCCAAGGGTCTGTTTCCATTCTGTACATCTCTCTGACTCTTAAGTCCTGCCCTGATTTGTCTTAGCAAAATGCAACATTTTGTATTTACCTAAAACTTCATCTGCCACTCCTCAGCCTATTGGTCCATCTCTGATCACAGTCCCAGTTGGTTACAAACATAATATTTGTATAATTTATTTCATTTTTAGAGTAAATGTAAAGTAAATGTCTTGTGTTTAAATTGTGGAATCTTGTTGCCTCATTCTTTTGGTAAACAATTGGGATTTCGGATTTTTAAGAAAATGTTACTGGTCTTTACCAAATTCGTAGCAACATTTATTCTAATACATCAGTTTTTAAATATTTTATTTCTACCATCTTTCACTAAAATTGTAATTTTATTTTCATGTTTAGTTTCAGTAAATGAAATATGTTTACTCAGCTACTAATTACCTTTCATATTTGGTGACAAAATCCAATAAATGCCTCCTGTACTCGTCTCTTTGAAACAAGTAAGTATTATACGACAGGCGTGGTTAATTCAGTTTATTGTGTTACAGCTTTTGGCTGGGAGATTGAAATGGCACCTGGTTACTTGTGAATATCAGCTGTAGATATTTTTATCTAACAAAAGTTGATTGTTTCTCCTCAAAGGAAAAGAGAATACCAATTCAAATTTAATTCCAAGTCTCTAAGATCTTGAGTTCTCGTGCGTTAACGTAGTAATGCATTCTGTGGTGATTCTGTAGGGATTGTACTTAATGAATGCAATTATGTCAGTGATGCAGGCCATCACACAACACATTCCGGTCAGGAACTTCTGCGGCAGAATGAAGTGTGAATCCTTTAATAAGCATAGGCCCTTTGAAAGAGTAACGTGTGGGAATATATTGAATGTCTGTTTTACTACTTATATTTTGTTACTGAGTAAACCAGCTGTGAATCTCAGTAGATGGATCATGTTGGTTAGTACAACAAACAGCTGCTTTGGATCCCTCAGGCTGTTGAAGGAATAATGCATAAGACAAGGTTCTTTTGTTATTTGTTCTTGAAAATAATGAAAATACTTTAAGAAGGATGATACACATGTACTTTCCTGGGTGGACAGCATTGCCTTTACCTGATTGATATGTACAGCAAATAGTGAGTGGGCCTTGATCTGAAACCTGTTCTGTTTTTAAATGAAATTGAAGGTCCTTTTGAATGCATTATAATGTCAACAATTGATGAAGATGACTGGGTTTGTTTCTATTTTGTTACTCACTTCATATCAGATCATCAATAATGTGGAAGCAAAAGCAAATTACTGTTTGAAGAATTGTCGGCAATGGTTCTTGTGGATATCTGCTGCTTTATTTTTCAGGCACTATTGAGTTATAAAGATTTTATGAAGTAATTTATTAAATCCAAGCCATTTTATTTATGTCAGCATATAATGGTTTTTGGAGCTGCTTTGTAATGACTGTTACAATCCATCTAAATTGAAATTTGCTTAATTCTAACAGTTCATTATTCAAATAAAAATTATAGGTCCAATTAGAGATTATAGCAATCATAGATACAAAATGTAATAGAGTTTAAGAAAGTAACCTAGACATGTTAGTATGAAGGATATTTTTCTGTGGAATTTTTTATTTGCAAAAGTGCTGTCAAAAATTGATCTTGCCACTGGTGTGACCAGTTAATAGCCCAACAGTTTCACTACTTTCCTTTAGGAAAGAAAACCTGCTTGAACTGTGAATAAATCAGGATCTGTATAGGCCATTTGGCCCCCTCATTTTTGTTCTGGCATTTGATAAGATCGTGGCTGATCTGATTGTGGTCTCAACTCTGAACTTTCCTGTGATCCCAATACCCTCAGCTCTCTTGTGGAGCAAAAATCTATCTAACTCTGACTTAGAAATGTTCAGTGACAGTATCTGCCCACAGGGCAATGAGAAGGCCTAGGGGTATTGCCGCTAGACTATTAACCCAAAACTTGGCTAATTTCCTGGAGACCCAGGTTCAAATCCAGCCACAGCAGATGGTGGTGATTGAATTCAATTTAAACGTATTTGGAATTGAGAATCTACTGATGGCCATGAAACCATTGTCAATTGTCAGCAAAACCCATTTGGTTCACTAACGTCCTTCAGGGAGGGAAATCGATCATCCTCAACTGGTCTGTCTTTTATGTGACTCCATATCCACAGCAATGTGGTTGACTCTGATCTGCCCTGCCCTCTGAAATGGCCGAGCAAGCCACTCAGTTCAAGGGCAATTAGGGATAGGAAATAAATGCAGGCATGCCACGAACCACAAATGAATAATAAAAAAAGAAATCCACAAACAAATAATCATGAGAGAAAACAAATCTCCTCATCCCTGTCTAAAATGGAAGATTCCTTATTTTTAAACTTTGTCCTCGAGTTAGAGTTTTCTTTAAAAGTTTTCTTCTTTCGCATCCACCCCGTCATTTAGCCTTAGGACCTTATACGTTTCAATAAGATCACATCTCATTCTTCAAATGAAGGACACAGGTCCAATTTCCCTTGTAACTCCTTGAAAACAGGCATCAGGTCAAATGAGATAGCAAGAGCTGCTGATGCTGGAGTCCGAGATAACAGTGTGGAGCTGAGGAACACAGCAGGCCAGGCAGCATCAGAGGAGCGGGAAAACTGACGTTTCGGGTCGGGACCCTTCTTCAGAAATGGGGGAGTGAAAGGAGCTCAGAAATAAATGAGAGAGGAGGGGTGGGGCTGGGCAAGGTAGGTGGGAAGGTGATTAGGCAGTGATGGGGATTGGTCAGTGAGGTGGGAGGGGCAGATAGGTGGGAGAGAAGATACAGGTTGTGTCAGATCAAGGAGGCAGGGATGAGATGGAGGGTTGGTCATGGGATGAGGCCAGGGTGGGGAGATTTTGAACCTGGTAAAATCCACATTCGGGCCATTGAGCTGTAGGCTCCCGAGGCGGAATATGAGGCGCTGTTCCTCCAGTTTCTGGGTGGCGTCATTGTGACACTGGAGGAGGCCTAGGATGGATGTATCACCCAGGGAGTGGGAGGGGGTGTTAAAATGTTTCACGACCAGAAGGTGGTGTTTGTCGTGTACAGAGCGCAGATGCTCTGCAAAACGGTCTCCGAGTCTCCACTCGGTGTCACTGATGTAGAGGAGGCTGCGTCGGGAGCAGCGGATACTGTCGACCAAGTTGACGGATGTGCAGGTGAACCCATGTCTGATGGCGAAGGTTTGTTTTGTGCCTTGAATGGAGGTGAGGGGGGAGGTGTAGGGGCAGGTGTAGCACTTCTGAGTTCTGAGGAAGGGTCACCAGACCAGAAATGTTAACGCTGATTTTTTTTTTTCCCTCACAGATGCCGCCGGACCTGCTGAGCTTTTCCAGCAACTTCTGTTTTTGCTCCTGATTTACAGCATCCGCAGTTCTTTTGGGTTTTTTCCAAAGTGATTGACTTTTATAAGACCAATTACCAAATAGGAGCATAGCTTACTGTGACTAGGCATCACTTTAGGGCCACTTAGCAGTAGGCTTAGCGTGCAAAAGTAAAGTTTTAAGTAAAATTTAAAAGTAGCACATCAAGCCATCAAAAAGTAATGTTAATTTCTTTCACTTAACTCAGTGATCATCATTACTTCACAGTTAGTTTTTAAAAATAAAGTGTGAATTAAAACATGCAGCAAAAATTGGAACCGAGATGAAATGGCCTGGGCAGACCAGGGTGAAACCTGAGAGGTCTAAGGGCCGCAGATAGTCAAATAAGACTGGGCCTGTGCATGTTTTGTCTTTGAAAGAAGTTTAGCTGTGGGGCACTAAAAAGTAGTTTTCTTAAATTGCAGCAGGGTGACATATGTTGAGGGTATAGAACATAGAACATAGAATATCATAGTACAGGATCAGGCCTGTCGGCCCACGATATTATGCTGAACTTTTACCCTAAACCTAAGGTCTGTCTAACCTGCACCCCTACCTTGTACAATCATCCATATGCCTATCTAATAGCTGCTTAAATGCCCCTAATGAGGCATTACCCTCTCTGGCAATGCATTCCATGCCCCTACCATTCTGAGTAAAGAACCTACCTCTGTGGAGTTGTAGCTTTTGTTTTTCCAGCTAAGACGTATCATAAGGAAATTGTATAGTCTATGTAGAGAGACATAACATTTGGTGGCTGGAGACCAATTTGGGCATGGAGTACCAGTTCCCAGACTTGGACATTGACCCAAGTAGGGTCACAGAAACCACTAAAAGCATTGCACGATCCCCTTGTTTGAGACTGTACCCTGCAACAGTTTTGAAGCCCAGCCAGTGTACAGGCCTGCCCTAGCCCTGCTTATCTCTTTCTTTCTCTCTCACAGGAAATGGGCTGTCATATGTAGCGGCTTCACTGAGTTTTAAAGCCCAGCTGTTGTTCTTGAGCTCATCCATGCAAATGAGATACGTAGGCTTCAATATCAGCCACCACTAGACCATCAATATACACCTCTGTTGCTTCCTTTCATGGTCTAATGGTTGAAGCAGCTCAGATGAAGTAGCATACTCATGACTGAGTCTACAAAGTAATAACCTTTTTTATAAACTACGTCTGAAACAGATTTTCATATCTCCATGTTATTTGTATAATAGATGGTGATATAATGCAAGAACATTAATTATATACTAAATGTTACAACGCTGCTTGATCGCTTTTGTTGGTGTTTGGTGATTTGTAAATTTCCAAGTGTTAAAATATGGGAAAAAAAGTTTGGGAAAAAGTAGTTTGGGATGTTGCGAAGTTGGGGAGAGTATTTGTGGATTGGAAGACACGATATTAGAATTTGATGTTTGTAAAATGATAGAGGGGAGAGAGTGTGTGGTCCCTTTTTAAAATGTGTTTTTTCTAGGCTTGGAGATTTAAAAACAAATGACTGCAGGCAGCAGCAGATGCGCAGAGTTCTTGAAATTTAAACATTGTTTCAACAGGCTATACTGTCAGCAGACAAAGTAGCATTTTTACCAAGACAACAGGTTTTTGAATTTAGCCAATTAATTTAAACCAGGCCCTAGATACCAAAACTCAATTAAATTTAAATCTGATGGTTTTGACAACCTAGGACCAATCCTATTCTAAGAAATGAATACGTCATCAAGGGTATAAAAGAGGACATTTGAAAATTAGTGTGAGAGTCAACTGTCATCTTCTAAGAGAACAGCTCTCTGCTATAAAAGAGAGAATCACTAGCTGTCACAAAATTATCTAAGCTCTCAGAAAACCATCATCTAAAGGTACAGTGGCACTCTTGGCTAATATTCCTGACACAAGAATTTGAAGGAGAAAGACATTCCTGACAGAGGAATTTGACGGAGAAAGGCATTCCTGACTAGAGAACAGTGGAGAAGGCAAAGAACATTCCAGAAGACTTATCTTGGCCATAATTTTGAGAGACGAAGCTTTAATTTCTTATTGCTTTGGTTTACAGAAGTAGGACATGTATTTATTGGAACAGAATACTATTAGAATGTTGTTTTCTTCGGGAATAATTAGTAGTTAAGGGGGAATTGTTTGGTTTGTTAGTAGTTCTGTTAATTTGGTTACTGTTAGAGTTAGATAAATAAATTGTTACTTGTGCATTATAAAGTGAGTATCAGGGATTTCTTTCACTTAACCACTCCTGTACAACAGATTTGGTTGGGCGGGGTGGGGGTTGCTTGAGAGGCAGGTTATACCACTTTTCATGTTCTCTTTAACAGGTTACAAAGTGAGGTGAGCTTCTCTGGATGTTCCGATCTTAGTTATCGGGGTGGGGGTTGACCTCTGCTTCGTAACGGAAGAAGGTCATTAGCCGCAATGCAGAACTGTTGCAGAAATTGAGCACGAAATATGTCAAGGAGGTGGAAACTGCCAAAATGTATGCCAGTGAGTCAGGCAGTGACAGAAACTGTATGAAAGCATGTCAAGAAATGCACAAACTTAACAGGATGAAGCTGGAGTCCAGGATCTGGTCAGCATTTTGCAACGAGTGGAGAGGAATGATGTGTTGAAGGAGGTGCTACATCACCACCTAGTGCTGAAAGTCTGTAGAAACCAAGTGACAATTCACTGTTTACTGCAAATATTTCAATGATGAAATAGTATTCACAAACAGACATCTAAATAGAAATACTTACACAGAGTTCCAAGATAACTCTCGAGATTAGAATTTTTCCAAAATTATGGTTTTCCTGAGAGGGAGTGTCTGCTGTACATAAAATGTTAATACCGTATTTGCAAATTACACCAATTGAATTAGGTGTATTATGTTTAAAAATTTTCTCCCCAGGACCTTTTAGTAAGCCTGCAACTAAATTACAACAGTTGACATTGCAATAGTAAGTGGAAGATGTTGGCACAGGAATATGTAATGGTTACTGAGGAATTATGGTGAAATATCTTCCAGCCTATCCAGAAGACTAAAGTTAGAAATTAACTTCTAATGTTCTGGCCTGACCATGTCATGAATTTTGTTCAATGCTGATATTGGGCAGCAGAAATGAAACTTTACATTCTGGCAAGAATCATGAAGTTTACCTCACCTTAAAATATGGACTTTTCATCTTGAAAAGAAGTGACTGAGAGGTCATCTTTGAGGTATTTAGGATGATAACAATGTAGATGCATAAAGCTACTTCAAATAAGTTGGAATAGACTGCGGAGGGAAGGCAAAATCTTTAGAATTATTGACAAAATAATAGGACGTTTCATAAGATTGCAGGAGTTTTCTTGACTTTGAATGAAGACTGTATTAATAGTTTTCTTTATCTATGTTTACCATGGGAAGGCTGATTCCCATAATAAGTGAAGATGATCCTATCTCAACGTTTTTCATCAATTTACATGATGGTGCATTCTGCATCTGAAACATGTCAAATTGCTTGTTCAGCTTCAAATGCAATGACTTGCTTAAAGTGAATTGATTGCAAAAGTAGATTTTGTTTTTCACTAATCAGTATCCTGAAAATAGCACAAAGATGAATGACCAGTTAATCTGAAGACTACCTCTCAATTACTACTTTTAAAGATGAAAATCGCATATTTTACTGACATTTAGTCATACCTCAAATGTTTGACACAAGAGGTCAATCTCATGACTCTAACTTGAATAGAAAGACTCATTTGTGTCTCTGGTTATCAGACCTGAACACAGCACTCAAGGCATGTTCTGGCCAGAACATTAAAGTTAATTTATAACGTTAGCCTTCCAGCATGGATGGAATAAATTTCACCATAATTCCTCCACATGACAATTTTATATTCCAGTATCAACATGTTGCTTTTAATTTTGCAATATTAACAGTCATAATTTAGTCGTTGACTCTAGGTATTGAGCAGTTTTGTGGAGCAGATTTTTAAACCTAATTCTCATTATTCAGTTGATATAAATTACAAGTACAGCATTAACATTTTATCTACAGTAGATAGTTATTGCCCATCAAACGTTTTAATCTTGCAACAATTCAACTGTCAAGATGTAAACATTTATAAGTAGATGTGTGTATGTTATGGATGTGGAGTTTATAAGAGAGATGTTTTTTGGGACATCTCTTTAAGGTAAAATGGTGTTACGAATGGGTCATGTTAACCTGACCTGACCAGGATTCAGCCTGACAGCAAGCTTGGGTGATTTTGTGGTTAAAGTTTAAAGGTAATTACTGATTCCCTGGAAGAAAGTGCAAGATAGTCAAGTGAATAGACAATGGCAAGAGCATCTGTGGCAATGGTTATACTTAAAGCCTCCATGTCTCTCAGGGAGGTATTAGTGGTGTCAAGTTTTATAGTATTTTTACTTTAAACTACTTCTTTCCAAGCTAGAAAGGAGTTGGGGGCCCAGAGGATAGATAATTATCATTTCTACCTGAAAAAAGACCTATCTGATTCACATTGCCATGGAGATGTGTTTTGAGAGGGTAGAAATCCGTAGCAAAGCTTTGTAGTATTAGGTTGCATGGTTTTTACAAAATACCCCTGAAGCTCAGAATCAAGGGATTCTGCAAAATCCTAAGCGAGAGAGAGGCAGTCAGTTCTGTACCTGAAGCAAACAAACTGCTACTTTTATTATTCACTATACAGGAGGCAGGTGGGAGCACTCACTTGGATTGAAGAGACCAAGATGGTGAGGAATAAAATAAGACGGTAAGGTTCATTTGGCTTTGATTAGAAAGAGTGATCTTCAGGGTTACCTTACAGTGAAAACCTGTTCTGGGAAAATCTAGAAATTATTCAGCTAAAGGAAAAGGGGAGCAGGCTATAGTGGGTCAGAATATCTTTGGACTGATTCTGGAGACTAAAATGTTGACTTAGGGACAAAGTATAGTAATACTGGTATGTGTTTGTTAGTTATGTTAAATGTCATATTAGAGTTAATTTTTGTAGTTTGAAATGTAAGTTCCCTACAAAAGCAGTTTTGTCATGTTGTCTTTTAGTTTTATTGTTACAGTAGAAGTCTTAGCACTTTAAATCTCGTGACCTTTTCAGTCTGTCAGTAGAATTCAGATATATTTTTTAAAGTTATTGATCTTTGGGCATCATAACAATATCAACATTATTTTTCTATTTGAAATGTGTGATGTAAACAGTGTATTGTGTTCCTGCTGGGTTGATGGAAATACAAGTGTTACATCAACAAAATAACATTCTCCGGATTAATAGTCTAGCCATGATACCGCTAAGCCATTGCCTCCCTCCATCGGGAGGGGCTTGTTCCTTGTTCGTATGCATAACCTTTTAGGCTATTTTCAGACTAACAGCTAATTTGTCACATTTTATGCCACTTAAACCCTTTTCTTTTATCTGCTAATGTAATAATTTATGTGCAACTGGAGCCAAAGAAAGCTTAAGTGAGAAAAGCAGTGGGAATTAATTGTCTCCTTAATTAGGTTAATGTAAGGGAGTGATCTGGTCTTCTTCTTTCCTTCCAAGTTTGTGTCTGCATATGAAAACATTGGCAGTTAAACAAATTAGCAACTTAGAGTGTGCCAGAGGTGAAGGAAACATGCGTTTATGCTGCATTCTGTGTTTGTTTCATGATTCTTCTATAGTCTACATGTGTGTTTGCATAACATTTTGTTTTCATGGAGGGAGAACTAATCCTGAGTTAAGAGTTGAACACAGGTCGTTTATCTTGAGTAAAGATCTGCATTAATGGAAGAAAATAAAGACCATAAGATACAGGACTAGAATTAGGCCATTCAGCCCTTTGAATCTGCTCTGACATTCGATCATGGCCACTATGTTCCTCAACTGCATTCTTCTGCCTTCTCTCCATAATCCTTCATCCCCATACCAATCAAGAACCTGTCTTTTTCTGTCTTAAATACGTTCAATGACTTTGTGTCCACAGTCTTTTGCAGCAATGAGTTTCACTCAATATTGACTGTAGCTTTAATTTTTTAAAGTAGTGCACAAATGAAGTGTGTAGAAGTTTGAAATGATTCATTTTGGTTAGAAAGGACAGGGAAAATTAAAATAAAATAACTGGACAATTCTAAAACGGTGGGGAGGGCGAGTACATAGAGATGAATATCTGGTTGTAGATGTGCACCAATCACTGAAGGCTGCAGGGCAGGTTTAGAGCATAGTTCAATTGGTAGATGGTAACGTGGGCTTTAAAAAAGGGACAGAGCATTTGGGATTGAAATGTACTAATGTGCTTTCTGGCTTGTCCATATTAATGTGCATCACACAAGGAAAGAAAAAGTGTCCAGTGTGGTCACAAGTCATTTCGAATGCAAGTTTTTTGACCACAGGGATGCTCAATAAGCAGGTTCAGATAGCCACTGGAGGAATATCAGCTGAAGATTCTGATAAATAATCTACAAAATATAACCAGCTCCGTGAGGTTGATAAATGGTTTATAACTGTTGGGGATAATGACTGCAGAAGGAGAACATGAAGTAAATGTAAAAGGTCACAGACATAACGGTGAATCATGCAACATCATGACCTTCACACGTCTGAGTGAATTGGCTTAACATGGTGATCGAAAACTGAAGCCTTCAAAAGTAAGGTTGAGGCTGTATAATGGATACTTGCGCTGAAAGGACAAATGAATCTGGGAGCCCAAAGTAGTGACAAAAACCGAAGATCTGGACTTCCAGATCATGAATAACGAGCAAAAACCACTTAACTGACTTGGAGCAAGTCTAAAGCTTGGACTGGTAACCCTTGGAGAAAAGCAATTCTGTGTGTTACAGCTCACTAGGTCACTTTCTGTGGATCAAATCCTAGAGAAGTGCAATGATATGTTTACAGGTTTAGGATGTTTTCCTGAAGAATATCGTCTCTGAGTAGATTAGTGTGTAACATCAAGTTACACAACCACCTGCAGAGGAAAATTCCAGCTGTCCTCAAGGCCAGCCTGAAAGATGAGATAAAAGAGCTGGAAAAGAAGGGAGTAATCAAGGAAGTGACAACTCGTACAAAACAAATTACCAGCATGATTACAGTCAAACAACCTGGGAATCTAACAGTATGCATCAACCCAAAAGTTCTAGGTAAAGTCCTGAAGTGATCATGTTACCCCATGTCAACCATTGAAAGAATTTTGCCACAACTTGCAGAAGCAAAAAGCTTCAAGCCTAGATACGAAAAATGATTTCTGGCACGTGAAACTGGATGAAAGCAGCAGCTTTCTAACCACACTGTAAATGCTGTTCTGGTGACACGTTTGCGTGCCTGTGTGGTTTGGTATTTCTGAGGCTCCAGGAAAGCATGAACACAATCAACAGGAGACATTAGTGATCTCCCCAGGGTTGAGGTTTTCATGGACGATCTGCTAGTTTGAGTGAGCAGAAATAGTGGAAAAGACCATTTCTGAACGCAATCAAAATCTCGTGTGACTGCTGACTTGCCAGATGAACCTGAAGCTGGGCAAGAAAAAATTGCGCTTAAATAAGCCTGTAGGTCACATACTAACAGTAAAAGGTCTAAACCCAGTCTTTGAGAAGATAAGGGCTGTAACAATGATGTGGCAACCAGCAGGTGTAAACACACTGCAAAGATTTGCTGGATTCTATTTGGTAAAATTCTTGCCCAATTTGTCCCCAGAATGTGAACCATTACCCCAACTCAGAATAACATCACACTACAGAGTGGGAAAGTGCATCTGGCCACTGCTAGTAGACATTTTCATCAGAATGCACTTGGAAGAGGCAAAGTTGATTCTGACTACAAGCCACCTCACAGCATTTTTTTTCTCATGCTGTTATTGCCTGCTCCAAAGACCATTACTCCAGTAATAGAGATGGCATCTAGATGTGACGCAAAGGCAAGTTCGAGATCACAGATGCTATCAGGAGCAACACTCCTAGTGAAGAAAATATAGACTGCTGCAATAGAATATCAACTCTTCAAGATTCAGTGTGAAGATGTGAAAGTGATTGAATCTAAGAGACAAGTGCTTTGTTCAGATCGTGCTAGCTATTCGTGAGGATGCAGCTGAAGTGTTGCAAAATATAAAGATTAAAAGAACATTCTGAAACCATTGAAGGCATTTTTGTGGTCACTAGCACATTAGGGATACAGAGGAATGGTGCATTGTTCATAGGAAGTCGTCATTGCCTTCAAGGAGTTGAGAGCAGAGATGCTAAAAAGAATCCCAGCCAATCACTGAAGATAGAGCTAACCAGGTGTGGGGCTGGATGAACACAGCAGGCCAAGCAGCATC